>CAOJCR011007818.1:0-10194 GCA_948330485.1 Euphorbia neoarborescens | reverse complement strand
GTCCCAAGCGTAATACTTAGCATCCTTCCTCAATTTATCTTTATCCTGTCTCGACAATGTATCCAGCGCATTACATGTGACAAGAAAATTCACTAAATTAGCATACCAAGGAGTATTATTATGAATGCTAAGTAAATACTCATTAGGGAATTCTTCTCTCAATGGAATCTCATCCTCCTTCATCAACAGTCGACTTAAATGATCCGCTACCATATTCTCACACCCTTTTTATCTCGAACTTCAATATCAAATTCTTACAGCAAAAGTATCCAATCAATCAACCGCGGCTTCGCTTCCTTTTTCTTCGATAGGTACCTTAGAGCTACATGATCAGAAAATACAATTACTTTAGTCCTAATAAATAAGACCAAAAGTTTTCTAAAGCAAAAACAATAGCTAAGAGCTCCTATTCAGTTGTATAATAATTTCTTTGTGCTTGATCCAATATTCGAGAAGAACAATAAATCATATGAGGTAGTTTATTTATTCTTTATCCCAAAACAGCTCCGATTGTGTAATTGCTCGCATTGCACATGATTTCAAACGGATAATCCCAATTTGGCGATTGGATTATAGGGGCCGTCACTAGCTTTTCCTTGAGAATGTCGAATGCCTCCTTAAATTTTTCACCTAATGTAAACACCACATCTTTTTGGAGCAGCCTACAAAGTGGTTGTGCAATCTTGTAAAAATCCTTGATGAACCTCCTGTAAAAACCTGCATGTCTAAGAAAAGCTCGAACCGTCCGAACAGTTCCGGAATAAGGTAAAGACTGTATAACATTAATTTTAGCCTTACCTACCTCTACACCTTTCTAAGATACAATATACCCTAGAATCAGTTCTTAGTCCACCATAAAGTGAAATTTTTCATAATTCAAAACCAAATTGGACTCTAGGCATCTTTCTAAAATCTTCACAAGGTTCGATAGACATTCCTCAAATAAGTCACCATAAACAGTGAAATCATCCATAAAAACCTCAATTATTTTTTCTACATATTCAGAAAAAAATACTTACCATGCATCTTTGGAAGGTAGTTGGTGTATTGCACAATCTGAATGGCATTCTTCGAAATGCAAAAGTCCAAAAAGGCTTGGTGAACGTGGTCTTTTCCTGGTCTCCAAGTGCGATTGGGATTTGGTAAAAACCTAAAAAACCATCAAGACAACAGCAAAAATGTTTTCTTGTCAACCTTTCTATCATTTGATCAATGATGGGAGTGGGAAATGTTCCTTTTTAGTTGAAGCATTTAATTTTTGATAGTCTATACAAACCCTTCACCCGTTTTATACTAGGTGGGAATCAACTCTCCTTTTTCGCTTTCCACCACTGTGATTCTGGTCTTTTTGGGCACCACCTGTACCAGGCTCACACATTTACTGTCTGCAATTGGAAATATGATGTCCGCATCAAGCAATCTTTGTATTTCCTTCTGAACCACTTCCATGAGTGGCAGGTTCAGTTGTCTTTGTGCCTCCAAAGTTGGAGTAGTGCCTTCTTCAAGCAGTATTTTGTGCATATAAGTCATCAATTTTAGCCCTTTTAGATCTGTAATTGTCCACCCAATGGCTCGCTTGAACTCTCTTAAGGTTGTTATCAATTTGCACTCTTCCTCAGGCTGTAATTTATTTGATATGATGACCTGAAGAGCACTGTCTTATCCTAAAAATGCATACTTCAGATGATTGGGCAGCATTTTCAATTCCAACTTTGGAGCCTACAAAATAGAGGGTAAAAGATGTGTTTCAGAAGCATTATTCAAAAGGGGTGTAGTGATTACCATTGGCGTTTGAGTAGCCATTAGTTGCGCTATCTCCTTTATGTCTTCCTCCATTCCTGATTGGGTTTTAACAATCCCCAAGCTTTCATTCAGAACCACCTGCAATCTATCCTTTCTATTTCTTCGAAATATTTCTTGGGTTAGTGGTTCAATCACATCCAAGCCACAAATAGAAGATATATCACAGGGAAACTTCATGGCATCATAAACATTGAAATGAACAACCTCACCATCAAATCATGCTGAGAATCCCCTTGTGCACTTCTATTTTAGTGCGGGCTGTAGTGAGAAATGGTCTTCCTAAAAGAATTTCAGAAGCTTTCAAAGATTTTCCATCATCTTCCATGTCTAAGATATAGAAATCTATTGGAAATATCAAATTGTTAACCTGTACCAAAATATCTTCTAATCCTCCCATAGGATAAACAAGTGACCGTTCATCTAACTAAATTACTATTCCCATTTTTTTTCTAACATGCTAGCATTGATGGACTTAGGCATAACATTTATTGATGCACCCAAATCACACATTGCTCTTTTAATGTTGGTGTTCCCAATTGGAGAAGAAATAGCAAACATAAATTTGTCCTTACACTTTTTCGATAACTCCTCTTGGATTACAGTTGAAACATTAGCTTCTACGACTATTTTCTCATGACCAACCAATCTAGTCATGTTAATTCACAATTCTTTTAAAATTTTTACATAACGTGATATTTGTTTTATGCATCTAACAATGGAATATTTACCTCAACCTTACGAAAGTTTTTGTAAATATCCCTTACTTCCTTATCCTTCCTTGATTTTGCAAATAGTTCTAGAAAAGGGGGTTGTCTTGCTAAATTTTTGAATTTCTTGGTGTTATCCTTCATAGGCTGTTCCGGTTCTATCTCCTTTTCAATTTCTTCTTCTCGGACACTTTCCTTGCTTTTATAGCTAGGTGATCAATCTCCCTCCCACTTCTTAAGGTAATTACGCTCACATTTTAGTTTGGATTGTTGATCATTTGCGAGCATAACCTTCCTTGAGATTCTAATGCACTCGTCGATGTAGCAATCTGTCCGATTTTCTTCTCCAAACTATCTATTCTTGCCCTTATTTCCTGCTGATTTTTTTGAGCATTAGTAGCCAAATAATGAACAATATCTTCTATGGATGTAACTGGGCTTGAAAAAGGTTTGGGGTTGAATGGTTTTAACGCTGCGACTGGTGTAAAAATTGTTATTACGGATTTTGCATCCTATAGATGAAATTTAGATGGTCGTACCACCCCAGATTATAAGTATTTGTGTAGGGATCATACTTCCATTGGGGCTTCCTAGAATATCTAGAAATAGCATTTCATTGCTCGTTCAGATCCTCTTGCAAAGTCGGACAAGCATCTGTAGGGTGATTGGTATAAGCGTAAATCCCACACAGTTGTGATTGATTTCCTGATCCTGTAGACAGATTTTGTACAAGAGTGGTTAATTCATTAATTTTCTCTTCTAGGGATGATGTACTTACCTTAGTCTCCCTTCGTGGGGGTTCCGTATATCATCCAAATTATTGAGAATTTTTTGCCATACTTTGGATCAATTCTCGGGCTATTGTTGGAGTCATATTGATTAAACTACCTCTACTAACGGCATCAATTATCTTTCGTTCCATTCCCAACATTCCCTCATAGAAGTATTGGATAAGCGACTGCTCCCTAATGCCATATTGAGGGCAGTAGGCATATAGACGTTTGAACCTCTCCCAATAGTCATGTAGGGTCTCTATATCCTTTTGTCAAATACTGTTGATTTCTCTCCAGATAAGTGTTGCATGAGAAGTAAGAAAAAATTTGTCAAGGAATAGCCTTACTGTGTCAGTCTATGTTGTTACAGATCCAGACGGTAGGCAGAATAGCCACTCTTTCACCGAACCATCTCGGGAGAAAGGAAACGGCCTCAGTTTCACTTGCTCTTCAATAAACCCTTGAGGTCTCATGCTTGAACATATTATATGGAATTCCATCAAGTGTTTGTAGGGGTCTTCATTTTCCATACCGTTAAATTTAGCAATAGTGGTAGGCTTAAATCCACTCTATTATAATACTCAGGAGTCCCAGCTCGAATGAACCGGATGAACCGAGGTCAAACCTAAGGGAAAGTTGGTGTGCAAGATTCGTGCTGTAAGTGTGTTGTACGAATGAATGGATATTCGTGTGAAGTATAAAAATAGAAAAGGTAATAGAAAGTAAAAATAAAGCTTGAGGTCCACTTGGGCAAATGAAAAGATGGATAAAAATATATTATAAGAAGTATGGGTGATATTCGGTCTCAAAGGATTTGAACAATGTTAATACTGGGTGAATATGTGTCGAATAATAGAGGAATACACAGGGAAAAGCCTATATCTAGGTCAGATCCCTTTATCTAACCGAGTCAAATCCGGGCTTAACTCTTGTTGTACCCAGATGCTCAGCTAGTTACACTCGATGAGGTTTCTCCCTAGACCATTCAGGACCCAGATAAAAGCTATCTCTAACCTACCTAGTTCCTAAGATTCCACTATGGTGATCTATCGTTAGTCCTCACTCTCGAGGCCACTAGTGAATCAGTGCAAGGATACAGATGATCAGGCTATATACTCATAAAATCATAAACATAGGAAATCCATACAACACATACTTCGTTTAAGGAATCCGGTAAGAAAAACAAAGTGAAAAACCCTTATTAGCAGATATCACCCACACAGGGGTTTAGTTACACATGATGGAAAGAAGTTTCACAAAAACAAACATACACACTCAACACAACAAATAAAAGATTAAAAAGGAAGCAGGAAATGCAAACTGAAAATAAAAGCTTCCCCCTCTTCTGCTGCTGATGCCGAATGTGTTGTTGTGTCTGTGGGGAATAAACGGAGGTAGGTAGATGGTGTTGACTGGAGAAGATGATGAGGTTGAGAAAATGGAGAAGATGGTGTTGAGCTTCACCTAAAGCTTCTGTGGAACTTAAGCTAAAAACTAAAAGCTAAAAATGAAAACTAAACTAGCTATGAACAAAGAAGAATAAATTACAGAGAAAAGAATCCCAATAATTGAGAACTAAGAGTTGAAGAGCCCTTTTCAATTTTAGACAAGGGTATTTATACCCTCAAAAAGTTGAAAGTCTTGTCAAATAAGTAGTGGGCAACTTTCTGCCAACTCCAACAAATATGTCCCATCCATATCAGATGTAATGATAGCCATACCAACTTAGTGAAAGTTGGTGTATTGTCAGGTGCAGGCCATCATCTTATTCTTTCCATACTAGGCAAAGGTCCAAAGGCAACCAATCTTCTCCTCGTAATCAGTGCACACCCAGCCCGATTGATTCCACTTGCTTGGTGTAGGTCCCTCTTGTTCTCGGTGACTGATAGTTGACTACCGAATGGCTGACTAATCGGATCTCCCTGTTGACTTCCAGCAGCCTTATCTCTCTGACTTGGGATGAAATGGGTGCCTGCTTGGATTCGGCTCATACTGCACCAGATCTTCTTGGCACCCGGGAACTGTGAACTCATTCGGTCAGAAGGGATAAAGAAGGTGGCTGTTCATTCGATTTCTAGCTCCATTCAGCTTGCATCATCCGGGATTTCTTTTATCTGGTATTTCTACAAAATCACATACCTTGATAAAACTAGCAATAAAAAGATAGAGAAATAAAGCATAAGCAAACATATTTTATATTTTAGCATTCTTGTCCTGATATGGTGCTTTTCGAGAAAACGAAGGTAAAGCTTAATAAGATTTATGCAAATGGATCAGGAAAGCGTATAAAGAGAGGAATTTAAATATAGAAAATGAGGTGTTAAAAAACTGAATATCAAATTCCCCCACACTTAGACCTTACTGGTCCCGAGTAAGGAGAACAACAAAAACTAAGTGGGTTCGTATGTTTGAGTGTTGCATGCAAGTTAGGGTAGGAAGATGAGGGTCATAGAGCACTTTCCCAATCCGATGTTTGGAGAGTGAACCACTGAATCCCTTATGTATGATTGGAGATCAATACCGAGTCCGAGAGAGCGTATGCAGATGGAACTAAACTTAGCCTAACAACCTAAGTGGTCCTTGTGTTAGGAGAGAGTTACAAAGGGAACCTTATGGGGGATTACACACCTGTTTTTAGCCTTATTAGGTTAGTGAATCTGCTTAACTACAGATCATAGAGATCATCCTAAAGGGCACCTTTAAACTTGCAGGGGGTGACTATTGTGGATATTCGTGCTTTATTCCTAGGTCTTACATAAGCCCGGGTAAGAACCCGATTTTTTTTAACAAAGTCAAAATAAATCTACTGTGGCTTTCAGCACACTTATTCCTAAAACCGGATCTAAGCTCTCTATTTTCTTGAAGATAAGTCAGATTCTTATTTGGGTTAGTATTGGCTGTTATTCAGGTTGCATTTAGTCTTAAGGTTCTGAATGTAAATCTCCAGTTGTATTCATCTAAGGGTGGTGACAAGTTGGTCAGCCTTTATTTGAGCAAAACATATAACACTCAGTCACTTCTATCATTATACATATAAAACCTTAAATAGCATAAACTAAGCCTCTTGCCATCCGGGCTACAGTCAACTCAATTCGGTTGACTCGACACATTGGTTTGGGAACTCGGTGAGTCCCCACATTCAAAAGGTAAATTGGGATTTTGATCTATGACAACCATAATACCGCATCTTAACTCGTATGCAACACTTAACAAATAAAATGATAAATCCTGCTATCAAACACTCAATTCTATCATGCTTCTACTAAAAAAATTTCTATTAAAATTTTTTCAAAAATTACCCCATCTACCGAATAAGACATATAAAAGCATAGGCTACCCCTCACACTTAAAACGACACTTTGTCCTCAAAGTGCAATTAGAAGCAAAGGAATGAAAAAAATAAAAGCAAGGGGAATAAAAATAAAGCTCCCTGGTAGATGGATTTGATTCGGTACATAGGTGAAGGGGATTCAACCGTGTAGCCTCTGCGGGAGAGAGAGGGAATCTGCAAAAATGGTTAACTAAAAAAAAGGAAAAGAAGTCAAAGAAAACATGGAAAAGAAATATTTACAGAGCTATGTTGTTGGACTCGATGGGAAAATTAAGATTCGGGCGGGAGACCGAGTGTTTGAAGGGCGGATAGAGGAGAGGTGGCAAGCTGAATGGAAAACTCAGTTCTGGACGGATCACTAAGAATATACAGCTTGCACCTCTGCCCATTTACTTTAAACTTGTGCCCCTTGGTGTTTTCTAATTCCAGTGTCCCGTAAGGAAAGATGCTGGTGACTTTGAAAGGCCCGGACCATTTGGACTTCAGTTTACTGAGAAAGAGTTTGAGGGGGAGTTGAATAAGAGGACCAGCTGTCCGGGTACAGACTCCTTTCTGATGATATGTTTATCATGCCAAGCCTTAGTCCGGTCTTTGTAAACTTTGCATTCTCATATGCATTCCTTCTTAACTCCTCTAGCTCGTTCAATTGGAGAAGCGTCTTCCTGTCAGCTTTCTCGAGATCAAAGTTTAGAGCCCTTGTTGCCCAATAAGCCTTGTGCTCTAATTCCACCGGGAGGTGGCATGCCTTCCCATACACAAGCTGATACGGCGTGACTCTAATGGGGGTTTTATATGCTGTTCGGTATGCCCATAAAGCATCATCCAGCTTTAAAGCCCAATCCTTCCGCGAAGAACTTACCATTTTCTCTAGGATCCACTCAACTCCTGGTTGCTAACCTCTACTTGTCCACTACATTGTGGGTGGTAAGGAGTAGCAATCCGGTGAGTTACCCTATACTTTTTCAATAGAATTTCGATGACTCGGTTACAAAAATGACTTCCTCTATCACTGATAATTGCTTTAGGAGTCCCGAATCTCGGAATATCACTTTCTTCAGCATGAGTTGGACAACCCTTGAATCGTTGGTGGTGGATGCAATGGCTTCAACCCACTTACCGACATAATCCACCATCACCAGGATATATTTATTCCCCATAGAAGATGGGATAGGTCCCATAAAGTCAATGCCCCATACGTCGAAAATTTCGCATTGTGGGGCATTTCATTACGCTGAGAGATATTCCTGATTCTTTGACATTGGTCACATCTGACCACAAAATCCCGTGTGTCTTTGAAAAGAGTTGGCCACCAAAGTCCGTACTGTAAAACTTTGGCGGCTGTGCTTGAAGCACTGTGATACCTCCCCCCACACTTAATACATGGCAGTGGGACAAGACATCTCGAACTTCATCTTTGGGGAGGCATCTCCTTATTAGTCTGTCTCCGCATCTCTTGAATAGAAGAGGTTCTTCGCAATAATAAAATCAAACGTCATGCAGGAACCTCTTCTTTTGCCTATGATATATATCCGGTGGAAGCACTCCACTGACTAAATAATTTACAAAGTTCGCATACCATGGCGAATCTCCTTTCGTACCGGATTGAATGGTTGTAACATATGTGGTCATTATCTGCTCACCTACAAAATCATTCTGGATAGGGATCCCATCATCCTGCTTCCTAAGTACATCCGGGTCTAACCAGGATAAATGATCAGCTAAAGAGTTATCACTTCCCTTTCGGTCCCGAATCTCCCAATCAAATTCTTACAGCAAGAGCATCCACTAAATCAGTCGTGGCTTGGCATCCTTTTTCTTGAATAGATACTTCAATACAGTATGGTTCGAGTAAACGAACACTTTTTGCCCCACCAAGTAAGAGTGAAATTTATCAAAGGAATAAATTGCCGCCAGTAATTCCTTCTCGGTGGTGGTATAGTTAAGTTGAGCACTGTTCAGAAGCTTATAGAATAATAGATCAAATGCGGCTTGCCATCCACTCGTTGTCCCAGGACTGTTCCAATAGCATGGTTGGATGCATCACACATGATTTTGAACGGGAGTTCCCATCGGGGTGGTTGTAAGATTGGCATGGAGATAAGGGCAGTTTTCTTTTGGCATGGAGATAAGGGCAGTTTTCAACAAAGAAAATGCCGAATGGCAGGATTCATCAAAGTGGAAGGGTGCATCCTTTGCAAGAAGATTGCACAAGGGTTTTGCAATTTTGGAGAAATCTTTGATGGACCTCCGGTAAAATCCCGCATGTCCGAGAAAACTCCGGATCCTTAACACTGGTTGGAGGTGGCAAATTTTCAATAATCTCAATCTTGGCTCGGTCCACCTGAATACCTTTGCTCGAGACCAGATGGCCTAAGACTATCCCTTCTTGGACTGTAAAATGGCACTTCTCCCAATTCAGCACTAGTCCATGCTCCTTACACTTGTTCATTAACTTAGACAGATTGGCAAGACAAGCGTCAAAGGTATCACTGTATACGCTAAAATCATCCATGAATACCTCTACACATTCATCTATCATATCAGAAAAAAATTCTAAACATGCAATGCTGAAATGTGGCAGGGGCATTACACAGGCCGAATGGCATCCTTCTAAAAGCAAAGGTGTCATAAGGGCAGGTGAAGGTTATCTTAGCCTGATCATCCGGGTGGATAGAAACTTGATAAAATCCACTTAGGCCATCCAAATAACAGAAAAAATTAAACTTAGAAAGTCTTTCTAGCACTTGGTCAATGAATGGTAAGGGGAAGTGATCTTTTCTCGTGGCCTTATTCGGACGCCTGTAATCTATACACATTCTCCACCCGGTGACTGTTCTAGTAGGCACCAGGTCATTGGATTCATTTGACACCACATTGATGCCTCCTTTCTTGGGTACTACCTGGACTGGACTAACCTACTCACTACACTAATACTGTAAATGATGCCATTATCAAGAAGCTTAATGACTTCTTTCCTCACAACTTCCTTTAAAGTTGGGTTGAGCCTTCTCTGAGCATCTATAAAAGGTTTACTATCCTCTTCTAGGTGCATTCGATGCATGCATAATGAGGGACTAAGACCCTTCAAGTCTCAGATAGAATAACCTAGGATGTCTTTATGCTTGAGTAAAACATCAGAGAGGGCCTCAACTTGAGGTTCAGATAAAGAAGTATTGCAGATAAAGGGTTTGGCAACATTTTTATCAAGGAGTGCATATTTCAATTTGGCATGCAGTAGTTTCATTTTAACCTGAGACTCACTCAATTTGGGAAACAGTACCAGATCATTGTCTCGAGATGCGTCCAGCAACTTAACTGATTCCATAGAAGAAGAGTCCTCATGCTTAAGACCATTACATTCGGGTGGATAAATGTACAAACGGTCTCTATTCAAATAAATATCCAACATATCATGCACACAAGAGTCTATGACATCCGGGATGTCAATCCTACTCATATTCTCGAATGGTATGGTCTTTTGCATGGTCTTATGCACATCAAACTCTATAGTCTCATTATCTACTTGGAGAGAGATCTTACCTTTTCGCATATCAATAATCGCTCTAGAAGTGGCCAAGAA
>CAOJCR011006881.1:0-14040 GCA_948330485.1 Euphorbia neoarborescens | reverse complement strand
AAAATGGCTTAAAATCACCCCCTTGGACTTTCTCTATATACCCTAGCTGGTGTGGAGTGGATGGGGCTGAACTCGAACTTAACATCGACTAAAACAGCCTTAGAACAAGCTTAAATGGGTTAAAATGAGATATGTCATTCTTTTGGGTTTAAAGTTGTAAAGAGTGTGTTTTTAGGCTTAAATCTCCCTCTAAACATGGTAAAAATGTCTTTTTTGTGATTCCATGGCAACTCGGGGTGTTTCTGTGGCCTTAACCGGGGTTAAAACGGCCTAAAAATGAAAAAATGAGAGATAGTACTTGAACTCGCCGAGTTAGCCACAACTCGTTGGCGAGTTCCAGGTCAGATGCCCATTTTCATAAAAATCCCACAACTCGCTGAGTTAACATGCCAACTCGCCGAGTTTTGTAATCCCAACTCACTGAGTTGTCTCCAACACGCCGAGAGAAAATGCGATATCTCACTCGTTTCTTGCCCAAATTACGCATATAATATACCGTCGGAAAGCTCTATCAACGTAGAAACTGATGACATGTCTATCTCATCTCAGTTTTAACCTTAAACACGTCGTAATTTGGTTGAGAGACAAAAATCGTTTGATTTTCAGTTTTGGTCAAATAAACATTTGTTTCGGAGATAAAATTGGTAAATCATGCATTTCCAACGTATATTCTTTTGTGTTTGAGTTTAATCCTGATGTCTACCCTTAATTAGCATGTTAAATAATTGCATCTTGAACCTAGATTAAAATTCCTATTTTACGCATTCGCATCTAGAAAACTGTGTCGGGAAGCCAGGTTTAGGGCGCTAACACAAATCTACGAAGGTATTTATTTCCCATATTTCCAACTCACAATATTCGCATGATCCAAAACTAAAATTGAGGTAAATGTTTTAAAACAACAAATCACATTGCCCTTTCGTAATATGAGCCAAAAAAATATTTTCGGGCCATCATGGGACAATCCCTCAACCCAAAATGTTCAAACTGATAAATCGCTTTGGGTTGAACATCCACCTAAATGAATGATCTCGAGCTATCTTTCCTCCCCGTTCTCAATAAATGACCATTTCAAGCATGATGTCGTGATACGTGTTTAAATTTTTGCATTTTAATTACTTATATTTATGTGTATGTATGTTACCCATATCCCCTTTTTATTTTGGATGTAAAACCCCATAGATAGCTTGTTTGTTATTCAATTGGGTTGTAATTAATTATTTAATTTTCTGCATTTACTTACTGCTTTATGTATGCGCGATCACCCTAATTTTTACTCAAAATCAATTTAGGTTGTTTGTACTAATAAAAATACTTCGTTTTCTAAAGCGTCGTCGATTTTCTTTTAATGAATCTTTTGAAAAAGGATGAGTAGATGTCTTGTCCAAACCCGATCTCTGGATCACAGTTTTGGATTTGAGACTTAGGATCCGATTTATACCGTGAATCAATTCACGAAAGAGCTTGGAACCGGGTGATAATTCCAAATATCGTTTTCAAGAGATTCGAGTTAGAATTTATTTAAAACTCATTTTCTTTTCTAAACTAAGGATTTCAAAAAATGAAAACCTTAAGCCCGCATTCATATGCATTTTGAATTAAGGATTTTCTCCATGGAAACATTATCTCGCTTTTTAGGCGAAAGGTGTTCCTAAAGGAATTAACCTTCATCGCTTGAGGATTTATTCGGTTTTCTCGAATTGTTGTTCCCAAACCCTATTTTCCCTTAAATTGGATTCTCAAAAACGCCTAAGCCCGTATTTATGTGCGCGATTTGTTTGGAAAATTCTTCCTCCAAAAACCTTGAGGTCGCTTTTAAGGCAAAAGGTATTAGGCAAGAATCATTTCACTCACTTAGGAACAATTCCAATTTCAAGCTAAAAATTTTATATTTCGATAAAACGGTCGCTCGCTCACAGTGGCGACTCCACTGGAGATCTCTTTTCAAACTTTTTCTTTAAAAAGTTTCAATCTTAGAAAAATTTTGAAAAGAAATTTCTGACAAGCCTTTAAAAGATTTTTTCAAAAGACTTACTAGAAGAAAATCGACGACATTTTTCAAAATAAAGTATTATTATTTGCTTGTGCACTTATGTGGATTTTATTTTTATGCATTTGTTTTCAGTAGACTTGCATTCCCCCATTAGGACCTCCATGGCTACCCTCGGCTTTCTCAATAAAATGTCACCTGCATTCCTTTTCGGTTCGAAGGGCAACTATTGGAAAGCCACTAATAGCCTCGTACCTTAATCTGTCTCGTTCGAACCTATTTGGGGAGAGATAGATGGTATATTTTGCTATGGGAACCTCCTTTGGTTACCAAACTTTGACTACCTTGCATATAGAAGCCGTAGAAACTTCCCTTAGGATTCCTAAATCTGAAAATAAAATGGATCTAGTTTCGAGCTTTGTCATTCCCCATTAAAGGCAAAGAGGCCCCCACCTAGGAATGGTTAGAGACTTTATACCACGTGGAGATACAAGGTTGGAAACTATGTTTTTCATGTTACTTGCTTTTACCCTGTATATGTGTGGTGTAATTTATTTATTTCTCTTAACTCAAATATTCCATGTACACATATTGTATTGTCACGCTAGTTTTTCGATTGTTGCTATTCATGTTTGTTGTGTTATCCTAGTATCGTACTACTCATGTACATACCCGCTAGTTGCACTCGTATCACCTTGTTAGATCATTTCACATTCCATACTAACCCATATTCACGCCAAGCAACGTGTCTAGGAACTATAAGTTAGGGAATTTGTCTTGAGTCTTGGAATATGCTCTCTTAAAACTGTCTACATTTTAAGACCTCTGCACGCTGTGATCCACATACATACATCCATATGCCATGTTACGTATATACCTTGCTATGCCATGTCATCCATATGCATGTCACGCATATACCTTACTATGCCATGACATCCATATGCTATATCATGCATATACCTTGCTATGCCATGTCATCCATATGCAATGTCACACATATACCTTGCTATGCCATGTCATCCATATGCCATATAACACATATACCTTGCTATGACATGTCATCCATATGACATGTCACACATATACCTTACTATGCCATTTCATCCATATGCCATGTCACGCCTATACCTTACTATGCCATATCATCTATATGCTATGTCACACATATATATCTATGCTATGACATCCATCTGCCATGCCATACATACATCTCCTTGCCATGTCATCTATATACCATTCCATACATACACCTCTGTGCCATGTTATTCATTTGTTTTCATGTCATCCACATGCTATGACATTTATATAGTGTCATTGGGTTGTCCCGTAACATCAATCAGTCCAATAGTCCTATAGGTCATTTCCTTTATCCTTAAGCATCTAGGGACATTGCAAGAATCAATACCAGTCAGCATACCCACCACATGTCTCATGATTGCATTCCACGTTTCACGTACGTCTGTCCTGTCTCGTAGATAAGCTCTACTGTCATGTCAGAGTCATCTCATGCATCTATGAGCCTGCACGAGTCAGATTTTGACCTTCATCTGATTACCCTATGGTGGGGCAAATCACTAAGACACACATCACCATCTCATGCATGTATATACTAACAGCTAACTAGTAACTGTCAAAAATTTTATGTTCTCGTTCGTGCCTCACGTGTTCACACATGTTAATAGGCCCTTTTGTACCTTTCTTGGAGGTATAATCATCGATATCTCACGCGTCCGTGCATGGTAATATGCATATTATGGCCTCATATGTTCACACATGGCATCTTCACGTGTCTATATGCGCCTTTATACATGATATTTAGGTGGCTGGTTTGTCTTGTTTCACCCTATACCTTATAATGTGCATAACACCAAAATTGCGTGCATACTTTGAGTCCCCACCAAAATTTGCACTTCATGCATTTCACTAATGCCAGTCATGGTTGCCAAGACCAGTTGAGCTGCTTTTGCCAGGGAGGACGGTTTAGAATTAGGAGTTAATGGCCGAGAGAGAGCGGGACTGGTAGAAGATGATCAAGCAAGCAACAATCCAGCTATATGACTAGGCCAGACCTGCATCAAGTTATGGCTCACTGGATGTCCTTAGAACAGTTTGTGGGGGTGATAGCCAATGTAGTGGTTGCTCTTCAGAAAACACAGCAACTGGAAATGATTACTGAACAAGCACCTCCGATAGAACCAGTGAGATTGGAAGAACGGGCACCGCAATTTGGGTCAGTAAGGGCTGAATCAGTGCTAGGAGTTGAGGATAAGATAGATATTGAGCAGAGAATGGAAGCACAGATAGAGAAGTATGAACAGTCCCAATGGGCATTACTGAACCAGATGAAGGAATTTTTAAATGTCAAAGATCTCCCTTACACAAGGATACAAGAACTTACAACCGGCTAATTGGAGAGGTTTCTGCCTGGGTTTTCCATGCCGAGGTTCCCAGTGTATAAAGGGAAGGGCTGCCTTGCCTCTAACATTACTCAGTTTGTGACAGTCCTAACCATGGCAAGTTTAACATAGATCGAATTGTCTACCTATTCCCAACTACTTTGGAAGGGGAGGCCACCAGCTGGTGCAATCAGAACCCAAAAATGTGAAAAAGGATCTAGACCTTCTCCCTGCGGAATTTGTGAAGAATTATGCTTATAATAATGTGGAATTCAAAACCACATTATAGGACTTAGAAGATGTGGTCCAGAGGTCTAGGGAACTTTTCCAAGACTACTATGAGAGATGGATTAAGACCGTGAACGACTTATCAGTGAAGCCACCCGTAACTGAGCTGGTAGTGAAACTTGTGGACGGAAGCCTGGATGCCAACAAGAGAGAGATGAAATACATGACCTCTCACTCCTACGCCGAAGTTTTAGAAATGGGGAAGAAAGTAAAGAAATATGAAGTCATCCCCAAGTCAGCCAGCTCAAGTTTTAGGTCGAGGTCCTATTCTGAGTACAAGCCAGTGGGTGCACCAACTGCCTCTTCTTCTCCTTCAAGGCCTACCATCCCTGAGGTAGATGTCACCACCATTGCCCAAGCATTGGAAAGCCAGGAGACTAAAAGGACTTTTATCAATCCATGGGAAGTATCGCTTAGGCGAGTATTTGTGAAGTGTTGGACCATCGGTATCCTCGAATCGGTGAAGCATTACAAGGCACCATCCCCTGAATAGAGGTCCTATTTCTATGCTTATCACGTGTCCAACATGCACAAGACCAATGAATGTGCAGGGTTCATCACTGCCATTCGGAGGTTATTCGCTGAAGGGAAGCTAGAAGCTCCTACCCTAACATTTGCCACTATGACAGCTATCAATTAAGGTGTAAATCATCCGTCAGTATGAGCCTATCCCGCAACATCACACTCGGCTAGGATTCTGCCATCCGAAGGCTCCCTGGTTGTAGGGAGTTATTTTGTCTTTTGTAATGTGGTACCTTATTTTGAACATTGTGTATCGAACTATTTCTGTTTATACAAGTTGTCTTTCACTCTTATGTGTCAACATTCATTTTTTTGAATGATGCATCTGTGCGAGCATATCATTAATTGCATCGCATGTGAAATCACCAGGAAATAGGTAAAATGACTTTGAAAGTGACTATCTTGAAAGGTCTGCCTGAGCCAAATACTTCAACATAGATGGTGTGATGAAAGACACCGTTGTGAACAATGAACCTATTCTTCTTTCCTTCTTACGTGATGCATTTCAAAGCTTGTTTTGAACTACATGACTTTTAAAGCCATTAATGCAAAAGTTTTATCTTCTGTTTACTTGCATGAATTGTTCCCAGATGAGTCTCTACATTCATCTAAGCATTCATTTGATATTTTGATGTACACAATGCATCGTTGCATGAGAATAATCTCGGAACTTTGAATGAGTCAAAATGGTACATCGATCGCTTGATTTAACATCCAAGAAAAAGAGAGAATTAAAAAATATATATATATATAATAAAAGGTAAGGGATTCCTCCAACATCCAAGATGGCACACAGAAAATCTGAAGCACCGAATCCGAGACCAATCACCAACTCCCTTAAACAAATCGAAGATTCCGTCACATTATACTCAGGGAAGTTGTTCTGGGGCAACCTCTGCAAAAGCCATGATCCTCAAAGAAGCCGAAACACCCTTTTGAACCACATGTTGGAAAGATGCAATATTCGAAAACACCCCACATCTAAAGTCATAAATATCCGTGAGCCTTCAGGTTAAAACGAAGAATCCAAACAACCGAGCTCAAAGGTTAACCCCTTAAGCCCATAAACTCCTCAAACATTCCAAATTGGGAGAACCTTTTAACCCCATGCCTGACAAAAAAGATCGTCAAAATGGGCAATGTGTATCCAAAAGGCCAAACAGGTGCAACCAATCTGCTACTTCAGTGGAAGGTATCTCAATGGTAAAGTTTGTGTCATCACGAGATAAGAATTGGAACCTCATCACCATCTCCCATGTCATCAAGCCTTTGTAGTCACTCAAATTTCTTCAATAAAATGCCTTAGAGAAGTCTCAACACCTGTAGACAATTTCACAAGCAGCTGTCACTTATCGTCTAGACTCATCTTTCAAAGAAAGATCCATCAAAGTTAGAGGAATATCTTACCTATTCAAAAAGTAATAATAATAATAAAGTAAGGTGAGAGATGTGAAATGGAAGATCGAAAAGGCCATCTAATAACAGAGGATGAGTTAAGCAATATGCACCGTTTCCCTTGTTCAAATTTTAGATTAAACACATCAATGTAACATTGTGTACTCGAAGTATTACATGAATTCCATGATGAATGAATGAGAATCATCCATTTAAGAATTATACATTTAAGCTTGCATTAAAGGTTTCAAAATGCGTTTGTTCCAAATCAATACTTGTAATGCTCACACATCTTGAGGGACGTGTCATCTACATGGCCTCTAGAATCCGTTCCCCTGTCCCGAACATGGAAACATGTCATTTACATGGCTTTCTAAATTATTTCTCTTATCATAGGTCTAGGAGAATGTCATTTACATGACCAATAAAAACTATATGTTCTGTCTCACCCAGGGGCATGTTGTCCATATCACCCTTAAAGATCGTTTACCTCACCTTAACCTGACGGGCATGTCATCCATGTAACCTTCAAAGACTATCCCATCCCATTTCCAGTCTAAGGCTATATCATCTACATGACCTCAAAGATCATTTCATTCTATTAAGCGACCCAAGGGCCATGTCATCTACACGACCCTTAAACCAGCGCAAGCTCACTCTTAAGCCAAGTTGAACCACCAACATAACTCACACCATTCTTAATCCAGATAAGCTAACCCGACCGACTGATGGCACACAACGCTTAAAATGCTAGTACATCAGACAACGAAATAGTTGGTTGTTCAATTATACCTAGGGGCATGAAATTGAATGGTCCCATAAGAACGAGAGGGAGTGATAGTTAAGTTCGAAGTCACTTTCTTCTTTCCTGTTGCATTTATATGAACGTTCACATCACTCAGCAAGCCCTATGGCGATATATTCCTTATGCAGAAAAAAAAGAAGCAAAGAAGAGGTGTGTCCGCTGAAGTAAAAAACGAAGAATGGCACTTCAACTAGAAAGTCAGAACTCCCCAGTTATACATCCCATTGCAGGCTGCAAGCCGATTCGACACACCGGGCCATCTGAATCAGAACATTCCAGTCTTCACACAGAGTCCTAAAGCCTATAACCAATGGCAGTATAGAGACGGATGCATGTGCCAGCCTCGTCATAAATCCTCGATTACTCTGTATCACCCTGCAGGGATGGATACCCAACTTATCGGAAGTGACCACAACAAGCGTTGCACCATGACAAGTGCTACGCCCTCCTAAGAATTTTCCCTAAATATGTCATCTCTTTTCATCAAATTTCCTTCACGACACTAATTTAAGCCCGTAATATCATGCATTTCATCCATCCCATATGCAATTCATTTTCACTTAACAATTGAAGGGGCAAAAATTTTTATTATCAAATTTGTCAATTATAATTAAAAATTCATGCTAAACTATTCCAGCCACCTTTTTATTATGTATAGCATGAATACTTCTTACCATGACCCACAACTCGTGTTTTCTCTATACTTACTGCACCGTAATAGACAGGTTGCCTTTCTAAACTGCATCGTAACAGACGGCTCCATTTTATACACCTGACCATAATAAACGGCCTACCTTTTCCAACTGGACCATAACAGACAACTCCATTTTATACACCAGACCATAATAGATGGCTCGCCTTTTTCAACTGGACCGTAATAGATGGATCTATTTTATGCACATGACCAAAATTGATGGCTCACCTTTTTCAACTGGACAGTAATAAAAGGCTCCCTTTCATACACCTAATCGTAATAAACGGCTCTCCTTTTCCAACTGGATCGTAACAGATAGCTCCATTTTATACACACGACCGTAATAGATGGCTTGCCTTTTCCAACTGGACTGTATTAGACGACTCCATTTTATACACCCAACCGTAATACACGGCTCGCCTTGTCCAACTGGATCGTAACAGACGGCTCTATTTTGTACACTCGACCGTAATAGACTGCTCGCCTTTTCCAGCTGGACCATAATAGATGGCTCAATTTTATTCACTCGACCGTAATAGATGGCTCACCTTTTCCAACTGGACTGTAACAAACAGCTCTCCTTTATCCATCATACCGTAACAGATGACCCTTTCTCCCTTTTTCAAATATACATAGGGCACTGAAATAGATAGCTTGCTTACCTAATGTATACATCTGATCGTAATGGATGAATCATTCTCTCTTTTCCTATATAGATAGGGCACCTTAATAGATGGCTCGCCTACCTAATGTATCTATCTGACCATAATAGACGGATCTTTCTCTCTTTTCCTATATACATGGGGCACCGTAATAGATGGCTCACCTACCTAATATATCTATCTGACCCTAACAGACGGATCTTTCCCTCTTTTCCTATATACATGGGGCACCGTAATAGATGGCTCGCATAGCTAATATATACATCTAACCGTAATAGACAGCTCTTTCTCTCTTTTCCTATATACATGGGGCACCGTAATGGACAACTCACGTACCTAATGTATACATTTAACCGTAACAGACAGCTCTTTCTCTCTTTTTCTATATACATGTGGCACCGTAATAGACAGCTCGTATACCTAATGTATACATCTGACGGTAATAGACGACCCTCTCCCTTCCTTTATACATATTGCACCGAAGTAGATGGCTCATATCTTCCCAATACTTTTGAGTAGGATGATCTTGTTTGGTCGAATGTCCTATGATGCGAACCAAATTCCTCTGCTTGTGTTTCTTCTTATGCCTTTCTTTAAGTTTTATACATGAATTTAGCATTCTGCATATACACTGTTGCATACACATGCATGGGTAAGATCCCTTGCTTCCTCTCTATCGTGTTCTCAAATTTGGCTTTTGGATTTGATCACACGAGGGGCAATCTATGAGCATGGGATTTTTCCCTAGAGCGATGATGAAATTGGCACGTTTACCAATGCCTTTTTACCTCTGTATCTATGTGAATTGGTCCAAGGACGCAATGGTCACGCAATAAAGACCCAAATCAAGTATTTATCAAGTGATTTTTAGCAGACCAGACCTTCCCATGAACTTTTGAATTTGGTACCCGATTGGTCCCAAACCCGAACCATCGGCCCACACCTCCTTCCTTACCCAAAACCCACCTAAATATATTGATTTATCACTCCTAAAAAAAGAGTAAGATGGCTGAAAATTCACAAATAAAAATAAGAAGAAGAAGTGGGAGGAGTTGGAAATGGTGTAGAAATAACTAGACAAGGAAGGAAAAGCATTTTTGTTGATTACCAAATCAAGAAACCCCTTTTGGATCAAAGGTTTGGCTTGATTTTCTGCTCATTAGACCCTTGATCCACGTGATTTAGGGATTAAAAAAGAGAAAAAAACATTCAGCCATAATAACACACTCCACTCTTCATTTTCAAAAAGGAGGAAACTCTTTTTTACATCCATTTCTCTCTCTCTCTCTCTCTTCAAGAACTTAGATTGATAGTTTCTTATTCCCCCTAAAAAAAGAGAAACTCTTCCTAACTCCTTTTTCTTCCTATTCCCCTCCTGTTTTTCATCCAACAACCCCAGCTCCCAACCCTCTCTTTGCTTCACCTACTCATCACATCTTTCAACATACATACCATCCCTTTTTTCTCTTCTTCTTCATCTTTCTCTTTTCGATTCCCTTTTTGCCTCTTACAAAACCATAATGTTGACTCTTTTAAGCTCAAAAGAGCAAGACTCTCCTGCTCTTTAGAGTCTTGATATCCACCGGAAAATCACATTTGCTTGGGTGTTCGGGTTGCAGGAATCACCGGTGCACACTTGGATCTCCACACACTCAAATACAAGGATTCACACTACGAGGGTAATAAAACTAAGCTCTAACATTTCTTTTCATATTCATCTTACTGTTTGTTGGCTGAAAGTTAGAGTTTTTATGTTTTGAGATATGAGTTTGATAAAAAAAATCGAAAACCGGTTATTTTGTTTGAAAGTGTGAAAATACCGTTGAATAACTGGTCAAAACAGCTTAAAATCCCCCCCTGGACTTTCTTTATATGCCCTAGCTAGTGTGGAGTGGATAGGGGTGAAATGCAACTTAACATGGACTAAAACGGCCTTAGAATGAGCTTAAACGGGTTAAAATGAGATATGTCATTCTTTCAAGTTTAAAGATGTAAAGATTGTGTTTTTAGGCTTAAATCGCCCACTATACATGGTAAAAATATCTTTTTGTGAGTCCTGGGCATCTTGGGATGTTTCGGTGGCCTTAACCAGGGTTAAAACGACCTAGAAATGAAAATAAATAGGAGATAGCACTGGAACTTACCGAGTTGGCTGGAACTCGCCGAGTTGTCCACAACTCGCCGCTGAGTTCCAAGTCTGATCCCCATTTTCATGAAAAATCCTGCAACTTGTCGAGTTAACACGCCAACTCGTCGAGTTTTTAATCCCAATCATCGAGTTGTCTCTA
Source organism: Euphorbia neoarborescens (assembly GCA_948330485.1). Taxonomy (NCBI): domain Eukaryota; kingdom Viridiplantae; phylum Streptophyta; class Magnoliopsida; order Malpighiales; family Euphorbiaceae; genus Euphorbia; species Euphorbia neoarborescens. Next base: position 3,000 of record CAOJCR011006881.1, on the reverse strand, counting down.
ACACGCTGGCGAGTTGTCGATTATGGCTATACGTGCATCGATTTTGAAAATGCGATATCTCACTCGTTTCTTGTCGAAATTACGCATACAATATACCATCGGAAAGATCTTTCAACGTAGAAACCGATGAGATGTCTATCTCATCTCAGCTTTAACCTTAAACATGTCATAATTTGGCTGAGAGACAAAATAGTCTAGTTTTCAGTTTTTGGTTAAATAAATATTTGTTTTGAAGATAAAATTGGTAAATCATACATTTCCAACGTATATTCTTATGTGTTTGAGTGTAATCCAGATGTTTACCCGTAATTAGCACATTAATTAATTGCATCTCAGACCTAGATTTAAATTCCCATTTTACTCGTTTACATCTAGAAAACTGTGCCAGGAAGCCAGGTTTAGGGCCGCTAACACAAATCAACGAAGGGATTTATTTCCCAGATTTCCAACTCATGAAAGCCAAATGTTTTAAAACAATAAATCACATTGCCTTTTTGTAATATGAGCAAAAAATAAATGTTTTTGGGTCATCACGAGACCATCCCTCGACCCAAAATGTTCAATTCGATTAATCGCTTTGGGTTGAATGTCCCCCGAAATGAATGATCCCGAATTATCTTTCCTTCCTGTTCTCAATAAATGTCTATTTCAAGTATGATGTTATGATACATGTTTAAATTTCCGCACTTTAATTACTTATATGCATGTTTATGTATGCTCCCTATATCCCCTTTTTATTTTGCATGTAAAACCCCGTAGATAGCCTGTTTGTTATTCAATTGGGTTGTAATTAATTATTTAATTTTTCGCATTTACTTATCGCTTTATGTATGCACGATCACCCTAATTGTTACTCAAAATCAATTTAGGTTGTTTTTACAAATAAAAATACTTCGTTTTCTAAAGCGTCGTCGATTTTCTTTTAATGAATCTTTCGAAAAAGGATGAGTAGATGTCTTGTCCAAAACCCAATCTCTGGATCACGGTTTTGGATTTGAGACTTAAGATTCGAGTTATACCGTGAATCAATTCCCAGTAGAGCTTGGAACCGGGTGGCGACCTGAAATATCATTTTTAAGAGATTCGCGTTAGAATTTCATTAAAACTCGTTTTCTTTTCTAAACTAAGGATTTCAAAAATGAAAACATTAAGCCTGCATTCACATGCATTTTGAATTAAGCAATTTCTCTATGGAAACCTTATCTCGCTTTTTAGACAAAAGGTGTTCCTAAAGGAATAAACCTTGATCGCTTAAGGATTTATTCGGTTTTCTCGAACTGTTGTTCCCAAACCTTATTTTCCCTCAAATTGGATTCTAAAAAATATCGAAGCCCGTATTTTCCCTCAAATTGGTAAATTCTTCCTCTGAAAACCTTAAGGTCACTTTTAAGGTGAAAGGTATTAGGAAAGAATCATTTCACTCTCTTAGGAATAATTCCAATTTCAAGCTAAAAATTTTATATTTCGATAAAAAGGTCGCTCGCTCACACTTAGCATATGATGGATCACATTTATCGGGCCATTTTCTTTTCATTCATGACATGGAATTTAGTTGAAATCAAAGATTTATTCGTCTAAGTGTGTGAAGTGTGCTTGCGAATTGCTTATGGTATAAGTGTAAACACATAGGGGTTATGAAATAAGAAGAAATAAATCCCATTAAACGTGTTGAAAATAAAGATAGAGAGATCACTTCCCAAATTCATTAGTAAAGCTAGCCCTCTCTTTATGAGTTGGTAGGATTCTAATCCCCTTGAGCCAGGTCTTGTACTCCTCCCCCGGTTGAGGAATGATTGGATCGGCATCTGGTCCTTAGAAGTGCAAGTCGCGGGTCCATCCTCTTAAGAATATGTTGCAGTATGTCGGTGTGTATTCGACTTCTATTGCCTGGAAAGACAATTTTAGAACCTATTATGGACATCCGTACTATCTAGACAACCTTGATGGTCCATAAAAGGTAAGTCTTGTAAGTCCCAATAGCTTGATATCACTATTCCACATAGACACTCAAACAATATTATTTTCCACCAAGGTTAGATCCATCTGATATCTGAATGAGATAAATCAGATAATTTGATGATCCAGTCTTCCTTGCCTAAATAGAGTGTTCCCGGGGTGAGAAAGGCTCATTTTTTGATTTGAGGCAGTTTATATTTAGTGAAGTTGCACTTGGGTGGTGCAATTAGGGATACCTTTTCCACTAGCCAAATTTAGAGGATGGTTAGATGTGGGCGTATATAGATGTCATCGGTTTTGGAATATTTGTTTAGGGAGATAAGAGTTACGGTTAATATAAGGCCCATGGAAGAAGCCCCTTTGGCCATTTGTGGGATGACAGAGGCTAATCTGAATGAGCAGGTACTATATACTAAGCCTAAAAGTTGGTGCATAATCATTATTCTTACCATGTGGAACCAGCTATGGTGTGTGTTTGGGGTAAGGGAACACAAATCTAAGACCTTTATCAAATTGAAGCCTATGGTGGAAGAGCCTTCGTACAGAAACGAAGAGAAAACCCCTTATTCTTCCCTAGGGATTGAGAATTCCTTATTCATTATCTCGGATGCCGATAAAAGAATTCTAGTACAGCAAGAAGAGTCCTTCAGGAGCTAGGTACACCGATGATGGCGCTGAATTCTTCAAGCTTAGGACACAGATCAATGTCACGAAATCTAAAAATATTATCGATCGGATCCCAAAATGTAATGCATGCTTTGATTAACTCAGGCAATGGCTAGATGTCGAAACATAGTTTGGCATCTCGCAGCCCAAAAGTTTTGAAGAAGGTCCAATCGGAATTGCAGAACGACTTGAGAAAGTTTCAAAACTGCTACTCGAAATTTTCCATACAGCCTCCCCCCCTTAAAAACATGTAGACTTCAAGTAAGCTCATTTGGAATTTTGAAATCAATGAAATCATGTCATATAGGCAGGCATCGCAGTACATGTCATGGCATCTAAATTATGCATGGTATGGCATTATGAATTATAAGTGGCATG
>CAOJCR011005999.1:0-12604 GCA_948330485.1 Euphorbia neoarborescens | reverse complement strand
TAATCAAAAAATACATTTAGGGTTAATTCATGTATTGCATGAATTGAATTGAGTTAATCATCACCAATTTGATGTTTGCTATTGTAATAATCAAAGAATAGCTATCTTATACCATGCATGAGAGTTAGTATGTAATTTCATGTGATTCTCGAGAATAGAAGTTTTGAAAATCTATGAATATGTAATTATAAACTATGTGGTTCGAATGGATTGAGAGTTGAACTTGAGAAATGCTTAAGTTTTCTAGAATGGGTTTATTTTCTATGTTGGAGTGTTCACTACCATAAAACCCAATTAGCGATTACATAAACAGTGTTTAGTATCATTAATCTACTGTAATACATCTCTTCCCATGGGATTCGATACTCGGACTTAAAAAAATCCGTTTTATACTACTTGAAACGATCCGTATACTTGCGGAGAGTGTAATCACAATTGAATTGGATGAATATGTAAGTTTCTATCAATGAATATGCATGTTTATGATAAAGAATATAACTATTTTTATATGCCAATTGGACCTAAATCCATATACACGAAAAAGTGCACACCAGGTATTGACTAACTACTGATTTGGCATTCGGGATTCGGTATCGGACCATTTCCTTCACAATCTCATAATCCTTTGTCTAACTTAAAAAAAATAAATAAAAAAATGAATTACAATACTTATTATTAAGATAATTAATGATCCCAAATATCAATATTTAACCTTCAGTTTCATGACAATGCAGTCCTACAAGTTAAACTTGAATATTTTTATTTTCATTATAAAGGTAATTGCAACTTTATTGGGAAAAATATATATTTCTTATGAAATATATATATATATATTATTCTTCAAATTTCATTAATAAAGTAAATAATAATTATATTCTTATTTTTATTAGTAGTCTAAGTTCAGTTACAAGTTTTTATAAAGATATTGAACTTCTATATATATTAATTACGGAAGTGATTACAATATATAAAGGAGATTATGGAAGTGCAGGAGATAAAATAGCATACAATTACAACAACTTAGTATTAGAATATGAGCTATAAATCTGAACTGTTAAAACTAAGAGATTGATTTCAAATAGAGTTTTTTTTTTACTCCGTTGACATACTCTTGACACGCCCCCCACAAGATGGAGGATCCATTAGAGACTCCAATCTTGGAACAAAATTGAAGGAATCGAGAATGACTTAGAGCTTTTCGTGAGCATTTCTGCTAAGTAGTCTTTGAAGCTGATATGTAATACACACAGGGAGCCATTGGAGACCTATTCACGAACAAAATGATAGTCAAGTGCCAAGAACTTCATTCGTGAGTGATAAATTGGATTAACACACAAATACGCTACACCCGTTTTATCACAGAATAAGTCTGGTTGATGTGGAAGAGAAACACCCAATTCATGCAAAAGGTTTTGGACCCGAATTACCTCTGCTGCTGCAATTGCAAGTGCTTTATACTTAGCCTTCATAGATGACCGAGAAAATTTTTTTCACGTGCTGATTGCCATGAGATGATATTAGAACCCAAGCATAAGACATATGTTGTAGTTAAGCGACCATTGCCATGTGCACCACCCCATTTTGAATCTGAGAAGGCTTGAAGAGTTAAAGAAGAATTCCTATTCAGGAGTAGATCATGATGAATGGACCCTTTCAAATATTTGAGCACTCATTTTAATGCTTAAAAATGCTGCTGAGTCAAAGTATGCATAAATTGAGACAATTTGTTCACAGAAAATGAAATATTTAGATGAGTAATTATTGCAAAGAGCGAACAACACAATAATAGGTAGTGGCCTTAATAGATGAAGAAACATCAACAAGAGAAAGAGGTTTAGGGGAACTCATAGGGGTAACAACCTCCTTAGCACCAGCCATGTTAAAACAATCAAGTAAATCGACTATATGTCGATATTGGGAAAGAAACAAACCTCATGAAGTAGAAATAACTTCAACACCCAAAAAATGATGTAGAGAACCCATATCTTTAATAAAGAAATGATTGCCTAACTTCTGAACAAATATATCTAGGAATTTAGAATCATTACCAGTAAGAACAATATCATCCACATACACAAGGAAATAAGGCAGAAGAACTTGGAGATCATAAATGAATAAGGAAGCATTAGCAAGAGATTTGGAAAAACCAAAAGCATGCAAATAAATTTACAACTCATTGTAGCAAGCTCGAGGCACCAGCAATTGACTGTACAGAGTCTTGCGAAGTTTGCATATATGGTTTGGATATTGGGGATAAACATATATTCAGGAGGTTGAAATATGTAGACATCCTCGTGCAATAGGCCATGTAAAAATGCATTATTGATGTCCAATTGACGTAAAGGCCAACTTTTAGACAAGGCAATATATAGAATAATTCTAATTGTCACAGGTTTTGTAATAGGGCTAAAAGTCTCAAAATAATCTCGCCATGGTTGTTATACAAATCTCTTCACAACAAATTGAGCTTTATACTTTGCTATAGATCCACCAAAGTTTATTTTGACACGAAAAACCCACTTGTAACTTATTAGGTCATAAGAGGATTTAGAAATTAATTCTTGTGTACCATTTTGTAGTAAGGAATTAAATTCGGCATCCATTGCATTTTTCCAAAGAGGGCCATTGATCGCCTGTGTGATAGTGGTAGGTTTAAGGGCAGTAGGTAAAGGATGTTTGGTGGTGAGGTTAACATATTTATCATTGTAGTATCTGGAATTGGGCTTTCTCACCCAGGTTGGATGTGAAGAGACAGGTTGAGGATGAGTTGGTAGTTGGGGAGAAACTTATGGAGAAGAGTTTGTGGTGATAGATGTTATAGGAGAGTGTATAGGAGGCGGAATACTAACAAAGGAAGATGAGTCGACAATGTTTGGAATGGACAACAAAGTAGAAGACGGCTGAGTGTAAGGTAAGATAGATTCTTGGGTAGGAACAAGTGGTGGATTTGCATCTAAGGATTGACCATTTTCTGGTGTATAACCTGCAAGAAAAGCATCTAGAATATGATTAGGGGATATATCAGAGTTTATTGGAAACTTGATTTGGAAAGACATTTTCAATAAATTTGACATGAAGAGAGAAATATACACGATTAGTTAAAGGATCTAAAAATTTATAGGCAGACTTAGATGTTGAGCAACCAAGAAAAATACAAGCTTTGGACAGAGGATAAAGTTTAGACTAGTATATAGTCGTAACCAAGGAAAATATAGACATCCAAAAGGTTTTAGACGCTGGTAATTTGGAGATCGTTTGAAAAGCATTTCAAATGGAGTTTTAAAATATAACATCGTGGAAGGAAGTCGATTTATAAGATAAACAGTTATCTGAAAAGCATGAGACCAAAAATGTTGTAGAAGAGAGGCAAAATGTAATAAGGGAAGACAAGTTCCACGATATGTCTATATCGTCATTTCGCAATACCATTGTGCTTAGGGGTATGTGGAGTTCTTGTGAAATGCAAAATTCCGCAAGAATTAAAAATTAGAATAAGCTTTTGGTACTCCCCTCTATTATTTGAGAAAACGGAAATAATTTTTGTTTAAAAATAATTTTTTACCAGCCATCTAAATTGAGTGAATAAAGTACATGATTTTGATTTTTTTTACATTCGATATAACTAAAAATACTTAGTAAAATGATAAACAAAGATAATATAATACTCGTAGCCATTAATAGATTTTTTTAAAGGACTCCAAATATCAGTATAAACCAATTTTAAAGGCTTTGGGCTAATAAAAGAATTGCTAGAAAAAGATTGTTTTTGACATTTATTAATAGAAAAAGTAGTACAATGAAAATTAGAAGTTGACAGAGATGTGAAAATTAAGCCATTGTTCTTAAGAACAGTACTAAGAATTTTGTTGCTCGCTGTCGAGAAATTGAGATGGTTGAGCTAGTATCACCGATGTATCCTAACAGGTTGCAGCCAATAAGAGTTGAGTGAATTTATCTTTTCCAAATGGGAAAATTGGTAACAATGAGTTTGATAGAAAAAAATTTTGTTGGTTCACTTAATCACACAATTATTGTTGAGTTAGCAGAAGTCATGGTTTGCAAGAAAAGAAAAATGGGATCAAAAAGAAAACTCCACTAGTAGAAAAATGGCCTTCTGTGATACTGAATGCAGTATCACTAAAGTCTTTAGTGACACATCAGAATGTGTTGCAGAAGGTCATGCTTAGTGATACTAAATCTGAATCAACGCAGTAGTATCAGGGATTACTGACGCTATGGTATCAGTATATTTTCTGATACGATATTAACATCATAACTATTTTGTGACGCCAAAGTATCAGTGATTTTTGTGATATAATAGGTATCCGTGATTTTTGTGATACAATAGGTATCATTATTTTGTTGATACACAATTGGTATCATTGATTTTATTAAATAATAGCTATCAGTGATTCATGTAATTCAATATCTAGTTCCTTTTTGTTATTCAATAAATACCATATATTTCTATATTAATATAAAAATAAGTAATATAAATAAATCACAATCTAAAAACAAACATCTTATATATATACAACACCTTTCCCCAGAATCCAGAATCCTTCTCATACCAGTATCTACCCGACTTCAGTTTTTGTAGAGGTAGAGCACATCCTAGTAATTCTGCCATCTGTTCATATTTCAGAGGAAATCCATTCACAATCAACTGCCCTGGTCACAGGTGATTAACAGAACATTCTTTTTCTGTTGTCATTATCCGCTTGACTTCCAAAGGACTGAGTAGTCTCGACAATACCCTTGAATATTTACCTAATTTCATCCGCCTGGATTCATCAAGCAAATACACCAAAGGTTAACCATGTTTTGTTTTACATTTAGATTAAAGGTATAAAAATAATTAAATTTCACAGCATTAAACTTAGAATGTTTAATCAAAATTGGATTCAATTATTTCAGAATCAAAACCGTTTATCCTATTCCAATTGCAGTCTCCTGTGTCTTTCATTTTTGGCCAACCGTCCTTTAATTGTAGCTCCAAATTTACAATCGAAGTTTGTATCCAATTCGCAAACCACCGATTCACCGAGCCTCCCATAATTTCCGAAAAGAAGCCCTAACTCGTAGCCACCATTGCTCCGTTTCCCAAACTGCAGCCGAGAATTCCCTAAATTATAGCTCCAAATCGCAGCCACCGAGAATTCCCCAAATTGCAACCGAGAGTTTGACCCTACTATCTCATCAAACTACAGTAGCTTCTTCGATTGCTCCTTCGATTTTTGCTGCCTCTTTCAAATTCGACCCCCCTCTTGAAGCTCAGTATCCCTTGTTTTATACTCATACATCCCCAACTTCACTTTGTGCTGCAGAACACCATAGTCAAAATAGAAGCCCTTACCCTCAGAAAAAATTCAAATCTAGGAAAATGGAAGGTAATGCAGAAAATAGGAAAAAGAAAAACCTCAGAGGAGCTCCAAAGCTCAATATGAAAAGGGGAAACAACAAGCAAGAAGTTTTTGATGAATTTGAGATATATAATCTTCTGAGAAGAATTCAAGTCTCAAGTGGGTGGTAATAGGTTTTTAGATATGTAAAAAGGAAGTCAGGAGTGGAGGTAAGAGAAGGGAAGAGAGATCTGAAGCATTTGCTGCGAGAACGATGAACCGAAGAAGAAGGAGAAGAATTGATTTTGTTCTCTAATTTCTTCCTTTTAGAGGTTGCTCAAACCCTAGCTACTATTTTTGATGTGGATGTGAGAACGTGAATGGTGAGTGATGGTGATACTATTAGAATAAGAAAAGGGTAGGATTATGAAAGTGAAATTAGAAAAGGGTGGGAGAGTATGAAAAAATTAAGAGCCAAATTTTTTGAATGTTTTGCTTCCTGATGACATTATCCACTTCATTTACTATATTTTTATAATTAAAATTTTTTTAAATTAATTTAATTAAATTAGGATACTGTTGAATCAGTAATTTTTTATACTTTTTCATTACTATCAGTATGTTTGTAATATTTTTATTGGAATTAGTATCAGTAAAATTTACTGACACCCTGATATCAGCAATCTGTGATACTTAAATATTGAAATGGTTTAAGTTTCTAATTACTGATACAATTTTAAATGGTATCAGTGTAAAAGTGTCACTGAAGGCCATTTTTCTAGTAGTGCTCGTTAGAGTGTTTGAAGCTCTGATACCATATAGAGATATTGAACTTATATATTTTTTTAATTACTAAAGTGCTTACAATATATAGAGGACATTACAGAAGTATAGGAGATAAAATAACATACAGTTACAACAACTTAAGATTAGGATATGATCTATAAATATGAACTATTACCGCTAGGAGATTGATTTTTTTGGTTTTTGGCACGCCCATGACAATATGGATTTGATTGGAGCCAAAATGTAGCAACCAAAAGTTATGGGGACCAAATGTGTAATTCGACATATATGGGAAGTTATGGAATTTCTCTATAAATAGGAGATTTATTTTCAATAAACGGTTCGACGGTTTGAGAGGAAGATGTTTCGACAGTTTGACAGTTTGATAGTGGTTTGGAACTTTATGTTTAAAATTTCTTTTTTTTTTTTCTTCTCCTTATATTATCTCCAGTTTCTTTGTGAAAGAAATCAATTCCATATCGATGATATTATTACTGATTATTGTATCATATCTATAAGAGAATATATTTTTGTGAGAAATGTGAAGCAAATAAGAGAAGAATGAAAGTTTATTCTTTCATTCTCGAGATCTTTACATGTGGAAATCTTTATCCGTTCATCATAAGAACCTACAGATTATGCATATACTCTGTATTCCTTTGAATACATGTAGAAAAGGCAACCAAGACAATCTGAAGCCGCACACATGTAGATCTAGGAGTATAGGATATTAGAGTTGAGAACTAAGATATTTTCAACTGCAATAAAAAAAATAGTAAGTCTGTTCTTTGTTATGCTTTCTTGTTTTATTATTTGCTATGCTGTCTGCTGTGTTTATGAATTATGTATGTCTATATATCTCCCTTCATTGGTATTAGAGCGGATGGTTTAGAGATTGATGTGTTTGATTCTCTATCTCTGTCAATGCATAAATAGATTGTGTTTCTATTGCTCTCAATTTGATTTGTATGTCATTTCATATTGAATCGATATCATAAATTCATTCAAAAGTACGAAACAGAAGTTTTGAGTTAGAATTTTGAAAATCTAATGACTCTACTGAAATCATCATAAAAATTGATTGGGGGTCTAAACTTTCATAGTCATCGGAGTTCTAAAAGGCAGTGAGTGGATCGCACTCTCCTTCGTGCGAGTGATTCTTTGATGAGCATCTGAAATTGGTAGTGGTACACGTGTCTCATTATGATTGGCTCTCTGAAAATCGCTAAACATATGGAATGATATGATTGGATGGCTGAAAATAGTTAAATTTTAATCGGCCAATCACTAGTCGACATGTGACTTAGTCAACCATCTTTGTAATGATCAAACCAATCACATGACATAACGTGTCAGAGGAACTGCCCATATAACGGCCAACAGTTAGCACGATCTTGACACATTGACTAATCAGTTTTTACAATGTGGATTTTTATAATCGTCTATCCAATATCATCTCGATATTGGGCTATGGAAGTTTGTCTTTGTGACAAGTGGATCAACGTGGACCAATCAGATAACAACACATAGCACAACAGTTTGTAACTGAAAACATGACATGGTCTAATCCAGCACTAACATATGGCAATCAGTTGCCATCAACCAATCATCAGTCGAAACGAGTCTCTTGTTTACTGTTACTAAACCACATGGATAAATGATTACACAATACATGTCCAAGGCTATCATTCCCCACATCGGTAACCGATTTTCCACCGACCAATCATAAGTGGACACATGTCCTGGAAGCCAAATCAGCACGATATGTCATAATGCCATGTCACCTTTGCCACATTAGCGGATGCATATTTATTGGTCAGTCATTTTTTAACACGTTTCAAGGCTTATCACATCACCCTTCATGGCATCAAGTCCATATCTGCAGTCCATGAATGATGACCAATCACATTTTGACATGTGGCATGTTTACACCATGTCATTGAAGTCAACACCATTCACGGATTGCCACATGTCATGACCAATGATAGCCCTCTCCCTAGCGTATGGTGGAGCGTGCAACATGTGTCAAAACAGGGAAAGCCACCTTATTGGCGTGTGTGGGTGTCTGGCACATCCTCCATCCATCAAAAATTTTCCTGCTTTTCCTAAATTAAAATCTAGATTTTTCTAATTTTTTGGTATATTTTGGAGAATTTTGGTAATTCATTCAATAATTTTATTATTGAATTAAACTAAAATTATTTATATTTATTGTGCATAAATGATACAAATGCATTCTAGAATTTACAAATATTATTTATTTTATATAAATAATAGTTTGTGCATCAAGAAATATTTCAGTATATTTATTGTGTATTAATATACTAATTATTCTTAAATTAAGACTAGTTTTTGTTATTTATATATGTGTTATAGAAATGACATTTTTTCGTTAAATAGCAAGTCGGAATCCAAAATCAAGAGGAGTTGGAAATGATAGAATAATAAGGAATTGAGCTTGTTTACAAAAGATATCCTTTCATAGAAAACTAGGATTTTTTTGTAGAAGTGTTAAAACAATTCAATTAGTAAGCCATGAACTCGAGAAGCTCATGTGAAAAGTATTTTTGGTAAATACTTGTATGGAAATTATATGGAATTGGATAAGGTCGCAAATTCCATAGAGATTTTGGTAGTTAAAAGGGAATATGCATATTAGTTATGCATTTAGTGCAAAGTGTTTGTACTAAATATAGCTGTGTGAGGAGCTTAGATGGCTCTTCATCCAAAGACGATGCTACTTAGAAATAACAAGTTGGTCTAAGGTCCTTGTCTTGAATTTCTTGAAAAGGTGTTTTGAGATTATAGACTTTGATTCTGATGGCATCAGTAATGAGAAAGATCTTATGACTCTAGGGTATTACCACTCAAAAGAGTTTAAGATAGGATCTTATGATGGTTATGGTTCTGATGTTTTATTGCTATTTTTCATTTTATTTTTGTGGATGTGTGTGATTCTGTTTTTTTATGAATTTACAATAAAAGTTTTGCATGTTTATGTGTTAAACATAAGTGCTTTATAATTGCATGTTTATATGTTAAACATAGTGCTTTATAATTGCATGCTTATGTGTTAAACATAGTGCTTTTATAGTCACATATTTATGTGTTAAGCATAAGGTATTATAGTTATTAGTTAACTAGACTAAAAGCATATATTTGTTATTGAAATTCAAAATTGAAGTAGTTTTTGTATTTGCACAAGTAAGTGGTGCCACATTGCCTTGCACTATGTGTCCGATTTTATGCGAATCAAACTCTATTCTAGTTTTTGAATGGTCTTATAATAAATATGGTGTATCACTTGCTTATTTCACTTACTTTTTCTTTGTAATTCTTTATGTATGCTGCGAATTCAATCATAGTTGTATTGAATGAGGACCTCTGTCTGAATGGTAACAATTATGACACTTGAACTGTGATGATCTAGTACATAATTGAAGAGTAGTAGGCTCTAGATAATCTTCTTAGGATTTTTAATCCTCCAGAAGTGGGGAATACAATTCAGAAGAGGAGGGACTTATGGTTTTTCAATCCTAAAAAGGAGGAATTCTACTTCCATATCATCATACTATGTATTATGAATGATGATATCGGAAAGAAGTTCCGTGTATACAACACGGCTAAAGAATTGTGGTGTGCCTACTAGGAAGTTTTTGGAGGTGTCTCCTTGGCAAGAGCTCTATAATATTGGTCATAAGTTGACATAAGAGTAGAAAGTTCAAGCTATAATCCATTTTTTTGCAGGTGGGCAAGAGAATCTTAAGTTGTGTCTCACTCTTGGTAAGGATATAAAGATCTTTGATGATGTTGTTCATCATCTTGAGCTAGAGAGAAAGATCGTTTGACCTTTTTGAATATGAGATTAGAGGATCATATAGTCGGCTCTAGTTTTAGGTCTGAAATCCAAATAGAATAAGAGATTCTCTAAGGAAAAGGCAGAGTGAATGATGGGTAGTATTTCAGTTCAAAAGAAGGGCAAAAAGTAAATTAAACTTTTCTCTAGTGAAATGTTATATCTGTATAAAGAAGTGACTTTTGCAAAAGATTGCAAAGCTATTAAGATATATGTTATCAAATTGGATAACCATTATACAGATGTTTCAACTTTTTTTTTAAACTAAACTTGATGTCTGTATCTGCCCTCATGAATTTAGAATTCATGTTATCTTTTCAAACAATTTCTTTTATCTCTTTAAGGATAATATCTACTTTTGTGTAGATTCCTGATAAATGTTCTTATTGTACTGGATTTGGATAACGATTATTTTTGTAATGATAGTTTTTCCTTTGAAGTTAACTCTTGTGTAGATAATGTTAATTTATCAATATTGTGACATACGAGATTTAGTTACATAGGCCAACATTGTTTAGTACGATTGGCTAAAGCAGGATTATTAGATGAATTAACCTAGTTGATCTTCTAACTTGTGAAAACTGCTTAAAAAGGAAATGACAAGAAAACCATTTGGTAAAGCCATGTGGGCTGACCAACAATTGAATTTGATTCATTCATATATTTGTGACCTAATGAATGTTTAGGATAAGGCATGGTGCACTAGTAGAAAAACGCGCTACGGTGAAAGGGAATAGGCATCGGAATGTTAAAAAACCGACGCCTATATGCATATTTTATAATGATAAGAGATTTAGCGTCGATTTACTTAAGATTCGACGCTAAAAAGTTGTGATTAGGCGTCAGATTATAGGACTACCGACGCCTAAAACACACACTCTTCATTTTATAATGTTTTGGCATCGATATATGGTCTGACGACGACTATACATGAGGGTTTTGATGTCGCATTGACAATTTTGACGTTGAAAACCATTCGATAAAAAATAATTATAATTTTAGGCGTCTGTAATAACTGCCAACGCCAATACTTGTAAAATAGGAAAAAGATTGATTATCTTATATTGATTTAATATTAAAATATTAAATTATAAAAAAATTATTTACATATTTCAATTTTTTATTTTACTATTTTCTAAAATATTTTATTATTAAATAAATTTATAAAATAAATTAATATTTTAATTTAATATTATGTATATATATTTTTGATAATATTTAAAAAAATATTAATTAGAAAATATATTTTTATCTTAAAAATAATTATAATTTAATTAGTATATTTTATAATAATATATATTTAAATTTTTTCTTATTTTACTATATATATTTTTTAAGATTGTATAAGATAATAATAATTTTTTATATAATATAAAAAAATATTTTGTAATTATATTATTATTATCATAAATTATTATACTTAATTTTAATATATTTATAAAAAATAATATAATATAATAAATTTAACTTGAAATAATAAATTATTTTATATTTTTACAATAAATATAGTTTAAAATAATAATATAAAAAATTGGTTAATTTTATTTAATTTTTATAAAACATTAATTTATTAATTTATTTTTTTATTTAAATTATAAAATTAATTAAATTTAAACATTGAAAGTTCAATTTAGTGTTCTATATTTTTCCAATTTAGTTTTTGACTTTGTGCATCGGTATTCACATATTTCGCGCCTAATGTTATTAACGTTTATATTTTTGATTTTAGGCGTCAGTTTATCAATATACCGACGCCAAATCCCTTCTTTATTTAAATTAGAAATCGCAACCTGCAGAGCATTCACAGGCCCCCTATTTGCGATCGGATTCCCCTACTTGTGATCGGATTCCCCTATTTACTATCGGATTGATTCACGATTGGAAACCAGAGCAGTGACAGACCCCTATTTGCAATTCCCTCTCTGTTTTCGGCCTCCATCTTGCGATTCCTTCTCTGTTTATCAATCGAAGCAGGGGACTGAGAGCAGAGGACTACGGATTGGGGCTTCCTTTTCAATCTACAAAATAAAGGAGAAGGCAGTGAGTAAACTGCTTCTTTTCTTTTTTCGTTGATTTCTCAAACTTCTGCTAACTGGGATTTGGATTACTGCTGGTCATTTCTTTAGCAGTCTGTGCTGTATGCGGTAAATCGAATGTTTGCCCCTATATTACTGGTTTTTGTTTATGGATTATCATTGATTTTGTTATACCGGATTTGTGATTTTCTCCTCTATTTATCTTGCCATTTGTGGTAGTTTGTTTATTTATAATGACTATCCTGTTGATTGGTGTGTTATTTAGTAGTGAATGATGGTTGATTTGGCCTTATCTATTGTTGAGTTGATTGGTGGTATGTTGAACATCGTTATTATCAGCTATGTATAATAGGTAAGAGTCTATGAATCTGTGGCAAGCACTTCGATCATAGCTTTATTAGCTTTCAATAACTTAATTTTCTTTTATTCGGTCACTATATGGTTGAGTTTGTTAAGTTAGCTTGCTCGCGGTCTCGTTAGTTTGTACTCCACATCTTTGGCTGCTTAAATTTGCCTTTCTAATTAATTTTCACATAACCAACTGATTCTTGGTTCATGCATTAACTTGTATTCATATGCTTGTA
>CAOJCR011004674.1:0-12317 GCA_948330485.1 Euphorbia neoarborescens | reverse complement strand
TGAGAATCTAGACTTCCCGAATGAGCAACTAGTCACTATTACAACTAAACCCAGCCAGTCGGTGATGCATTTTGATGGAGCAGTTAACAAGCATAGGGCAGGTGTAGGAATTATCATTGTCACTCCTGAGAAAGAGGTGATCCCCCTCCCCAAGAGCTTGGAGTTCCCAATTACCAACAACGGGGCAGAATATGAGGCATGTTTGTTAGATTTGGACACCCTAGTTTCTCTAAAAGCTACAAATATTATCGTGATTAGGGATTCTATGTTGGTTGTTAAGCAGATCTGTGGACAGTGGGATGTCAAAGAAGAGTTACTCCGCTCTTACATAGAAATCGCATATGAAAGGATCCTCTATTTTGAAAAATGTGAGTTCAAGCACGTGTCCCGGGATGAGAATCAGTGGCAGATGTTCTTGCAAAATTGTCCTCTATGTGGGAAGGTCCAGTAGCCAACCCAATGAAACCTCTAATCCCTAAAATGTCCAGTAAACCTTGCTTCGAAGGGATGATAGTGATGGTATGTACAGTCGACAATAAGCCTTGGTACTTCAACATCTATCAACTTCTGGAGAGGGGAGAGTATCCCGAGGGGGCTACCAATGCAGAAAAGACCACACTTCGAAAACTAGCAGCACAGTTCAGACTATTTAAAGGAGAGTTATTCAAGAGCACATCCGAAGGTGTCCTGCTCAGGTGCCTAACAAAAACAGAAGCTGAATCTGTTATGTAGCAGTTATACGCGGGACAATGCGGTTCTCACATGAATGGGATGGCCATGGCTAGAAAGATCATGAGACAGGGGTACTTTTGGCTAACCATGCAGCAGGATTGTATTCGGAAAGTGTTAAAATGTCACAAGTGCCAGATCTACGGGAGTTTACACCATGTACCTTCGTTGGAACTTCAGAATCTTGCAACTCCCTGGCCATTCTCGGCTTGGGGAATAGACATCATCGGGGAAATCCATCCTCCTGCCTCTAACGGACACAAATACATAATTGTGGCTGTGGATTACTTCTCTAAGTGGGTCGAGGCCAAATCTTATCCCAGCATCACAACAAAAACAACGGCAAAGTTCATCGAGAGAGAAATCTTCGCCAGATATAGGATACCTCACCATATAATAACTGACAATGGAGTCCGATTCCAAGGGGCAACCACTGACCTGCTAGCTGAACACGGGATCGAACATCATAAGTCTTCGCCTTACAGACCACAAGCAAACGGGGCTGTAGAAGCTGCAAATAAAACCCTCAAGAGCATCCTAAGCAAGACAGTGACCACCTATCGGGATTGGGTAGATAAACTACCACTGGCCTTGTGGGGATACCGAACGAGAGTCCGATCGCCAATAGGGGCAACCCCGTACAGTCTGGTTTATAGAATGGAAGCTATACTTCCCATTGAGATGCAAATAAGATCGTTAAAGGTAGCACTTGAAGCAGAATTACCTGAGATGGAATGGGTTCGCTCTAGGTATGAGCAGCTGAATCAGATAAACGAGCATCAGCTTAAAGCTCTCGATCACCTCCAGATGTATCAACAAAGAATGGCTAGAACTTATGGAAGGAAGGTAAAGCACCTTAGGCAGCCGCTTAGGCCCGGTGACCTAGTTCTGAAGTAGATTCAGCAAGTCCACACTGATGCTCGAGGGAAGTTTAAGCCCAACTGGGAAGGCCCATTCATGGTTAAACAAGTATTCTCTAAAGGCGCAGTAAAACTCACTGATCTTGATGGCAACGAGTTCGCATCCCCTGTCAACCAGGATCGCTTGAAACATTATATAGTATAAAAAAGAGAAAAATAAAAGAAAAAGAATAAGAATAAGAAAATCAGCAAGTCAAAAACTCGCAAGGGCGACTTAGGTAAAAGTGCAACGAGAGAGTGCAGTGGAAAACCGAAAAGGGTGCTTCACGCCAGGTGATAAGTCGGCATGACCTGTACATTTTTTGTATCTTTTGAGGGTTCAGATTAATTTCATCAATGAAGTGTTTTAATGCTTGAAACATTATCTGACTGTCTCAATGAACACACACGAAGCATTCTAAAACAATAACATACCTAAGCTTGCATTAACTGTCCTTTAGTTCGATTGTAAACTCAAAACATATGTCATCACTTAACTCCTCACAACAATGCCTCTTTCCCTCTCTCAATGACAAATGAAACACAACTAAAATCAAAAACCCGCGGGGCGGTTCCAAAAAAAAAGAAAAAAAGAAAAGAAAAAATGATAACGTTCCAGTTGAAAACCCACGAGGGCGGCTGGGACAGAAGACAGTTTGATTCACCTCCAAAGAAAAGAAACTAGTCAGACGATCTATCCAAGCTGGCAGTTAGCTCAAGAGAACTCCAAAACACTGGCCTGGCCTTGAACTCTTCACCCCGGCATTTTAACCAATTCCACTCCAAGGCGGTTCAGGCGGATCCAGTCGCAATGTGGAACCAGAGGATGCACACCCAATGCATCTTCATACATACATCGGCATGCATATCCATAACATGTATCAAAGTGTCATATGAACACTTAGTTTCATTTTTATCATCGAACGAAGGGGCAAAGATTTCTTATTTCAAAATTATCGAACGAGTGATAAAAACATCACTCCTTCATTTTCATATGCATCGCATCACTCTACATACATACTTTTTTGGAAAGACGAGCCTAGGGGTATGAATATCATGTTCCAACAAATCACTAAGATCTTGAAAAACCTCATTATTGCAAGGCTGCTGAATTCGAATGGTTCAAGATAGACAAGTACCTCTGGATTCAAAGAAATCCACGTTAAAGCTACTCCAAAGACCAAGGTAACCTGCGCCAAAGTAAGATCTAGCATCTCAAAGACACTTCCCCAGTGAATCAAGCCTCCGAGGCTCGTCTTTTCAGGTAAGTATTCTCCACGCTCACTTCGTGTTTAAAAATTCTACTACAACAGAATTTTCTTACACGATGGGCAATTGTAAGAACCGAGTTTTTACCCTAGGTCTATGATGAAATGGCATTTGCCAACCTATTTGTATGTGTATGTCTTCTTTCGAACGATTCAAATAAGAAGCTCCAGAAATAATGATCCGTATAAAAATTTTCAAAATCTCAGTTGACTGGTTTTCACATCAGCCAGGCCGAGTTAAGACAATAGCTGTGGTCAAGTTAAATTTCAAAAATTCCAAGTTAAAATATTTTTATTGGAGTCAATTTGGTGCTGAGAATAATCAAATAAAATTTCTGTCAGTCAAAATAGGGCTGGGAAAGGGGCCAGAGGTGAAATGGAAATAGAAAGGCAGTTAAAATAAAAGGAAAGGCGGTGAGAAAAGAACAAGAATGAAACTGCGGCCTAGCGGTAGACACTCCCCTTGCCATCCTACTGACCGACGTTCGAGTGCTAGAGAGCACATTTTTCTGTTTTCTTTTTCTCCCTATATGATGTCGTTTAAGGTTCAAAAAGAAAAAAATTTAAGACAGCAACAAATGGGAAGAGGTTTCATTTTCTTTTTGACAGCCTTATTCACTTCTTTTCTTAATTTCTTTTTTTAATTTCCCTTCACCAAATCGATTTCCAAATTAAAGATAAGAATTAGTGATAAGTTTTATATAAATTTGAAATTGAAATTGAAATTGAGATTAAATAGGAGACTGAAGATGGCAAAAAAGTAGGTTACGAAATTGAGTGGATGAAGGAGTCTGCGTGATCGGGGATTTAAAGGAAAATTTCAGTAAAAATAAGAGGAGGAGGAAAAATCAGAGACGGAGGAAGGGAAATTGAGCGCAATTTTCAGTAAAAGAAAGAGAAGGGAGTTCGGCAAGGTTGACAAACTGAAGAAGCTACGATTGATGAGTTTATAGAGATCGAGAGAGGTTTCTTTGGACCGACAGTGGACGGCGATCGGAGCTGTAATTCTAGGCTTAGCGATCGGCTAGAATCCTCCGGTAGTCAGGTAATCATCCCCCTTTTGAGTCGGAATTTAAATTGGTCATACCGGCTTTAAGATTTTGATTGAACAAGATTCAATTTGTTTTTGGGTTTCACAACCATCAAAGATTTCAAGAAAATTTCTTTCGAAAATCTTTTTTTAGAATGGATTTCTTAAATTGACTTGAAATTGGCTTAACTTTGGATTATACTTTCCCGAGCTTCTCAAAACGGAAGAAATCACTGCATATGAACAGACCTGAGACCTATATGATATTTAATTTCTCTGTTATTGGTGGATAATTGAATTTGTCTGATTTAGGGTGTTGCATTTACAATCTGTGTTTAATTTTGTTGATGGGTTGATCGATGCGTTAAATTATATCTATGAATTATTTTAATTTCGCTTGTCTAACCTCTTTTAATTAACTGATCTCTTGTTTCTTTTACTAATTTATTCAGGTAGTCTTTAGGATCTTTGGTTTTGAGCTTATGAGCAATGATCCTTCTGATGCTTTCTAGATTACAATGCTTTCTTTTGCATCTTCCATTGTGCCTTTGTATCTCATCTAATCGCTCGTTCACTGCCGTTTATATATTGCCTGTTAATGACTCCATATGTTGGATTGCTATGACTGTTGTCACAAGAGATTCACTACTGCTTAATATCACATATATGTTGTTATGATTCCCGATTTCAACAAGTCGTTAATTGTTAGACTCAAAAAGCCGTATTCGATTTTCAATTTGTGTGGTATAATATGCTATGTTTTGTTTTGGTTTCCAAATATATTGATTTGGGTGACTGGGTATTGATTGTGCACTCTGTTCATTGATGGTGTAACGAATTATTGCTGGTTTTTTTCTTATTAATTCAGGCCATATGATGCAAATTGTACGTAGGCTTCTGTATCCCCTTTATTGGTCCTTTGCTTTGGGTATTATCGGTTCGGTTGTGATAATATATTAAGGATGCATCTGCGGTTTTAATAGATTACTGTTATGTCGTTCCGGCTTACCTTAGTAATCGCACATGGATTCTGGTTATTTTAAACGACTTAGCAACTAACATTTGCATAATTCACTCAGGGATGGTTGTGTAAATGTTTTGAGTATACAGGTACGCCATTGTTGCCATCTTGGATTTTGATATTGTTTATTTGATATGTGGTCATGTTATATTAGATAAATATTTATGCTATTGATTTTTTTTTTATTACCGTGAGAAGCATGCAGATACTATAAATAATTGGCTTTCTACATCGTTTCCTCTTTTGCAATGCTATTGATTTATTTTCTCCATAACTTGGATTAATCTGTGCAATATAACATGAGGCTGCTGGATCACAGTATGTCGTCTAGTCATTATTCATTAAACAAATGTTGTTTCCATGATAAATGTTCGTGTATAGCCATGTTCTTTTCTTTTAATTGTTTAAAATGCAATGTGTTTTCAATGTTCGTTTCGTTCCTCTGCGATTGTATCTTTCTTTTGCGTGTATGTTTTTTGTGATTCATATGTCGAAATTATCTGTTGCTTTTCCACCATTATGGAGTTCCCTTCATCTAAAATCCATTACATCGGAATTTGATTGGTTCTCAAAATTGGATTGAATCGGAATGATGTTTCTTGTCGTGAAATATTATTTTTGTTTATTTGATATATTGGAATTAATAATTACAAACTAGAACTGCAGATCATCTTACTAAGCTTGAAAAATGTTGCGTCCAGGTACGTTTTCTAATTATCTTCCATCTGTGTATTCATGCATGTCAATATCCTACATCTACGACCTAGCTTAATTTCTCGCCAATATACGATGGTTTTAGAGATCCGACAAAACGTCGGCCTATGACCGCTAAAGCAGTTCAACGAAGGGATTTATTCCTGAATAACCGTCTTCCTATTATGCATGATCCCGAACTATCTTATCTTTCTTTTTCGTTATGTGTTTTTTTTTATGATCTGATTTATATCTTTTTAATTATTTTATAAGTATATATTCCTGTTAGATGTATGGTTTGGCTGTACTTATTGTTCTTTATTATTTATTTATATTTATTTACTTATATTTCATTATTATTTCCCCCAATCCCAATTTTTACAAATGTACCCCTTAGTATAGCTTGTGTGAAAAGGTTTTAAACTGTGTTTATTTTTCCGTATTTGTTTATTTGCTTTCTAATGCATGTGCGTTCACAAAAAAATAAGAAGAGAAAATTGGCATTAGGCCGCTTTTGTATATTTTATTTATTTATTTACTGACTTGAAATTAAAGGAAAAGGATTAATAAGTTCTCATCCGTACCCGAATCTCTACAGTGTTGGATTTCTATTCAGATTTGAGTGACACCGTGACTTAATTTTCGGTGGAGCTTGGAACCGAGTGGTGACTCCAGTCATTGTTTTTAGATATTCGTGTTCGAGTCTCTAAAACGTTTTTGTTTTAAAAGTGTTTTCAATAAAAGATTCCCTAAGCAATGCGCTCGCGCGTCGCATTTTAGGTCGTCCGCTCACAATTATACAACCCGATCGAATCGATAAATCCTAGTTAAGGGGATTACATCAAAATCAAAAAGGGAAAAAGGGGAAATACATCATGCAAAGATTATTCTAAGCAGGCATAAATGACTTAAAATAAACATCCACAAAGCGTATGGAAAATAAACACGCAAGCATACTTGAAATAGATATACGAGAGAAAAGGTAGAACGATAGCTCAGGGTCATATAATTAGGAGGGACGCTTAATCCAATGTGATTTGTTGAATTAAGCATTTTGGGCCGAAGGATAGTCTCACGGCGGCCCGAAATTTTTTTTAGCTAAATTTGCGAAAGGGTTGTGGTGAAATTTGTTTATAAATTCGATTAGCTCGTATTTTAATTTTGTAACATACATCTTATATTATTATTCGGGAGTTAATCCCTTCGTGGGCTTGATTTAACGGTCCTAAACCGACTTTAGCCGGGTCTCTAAGACAGTCGTAATATATTGGCAGAAAATTAAATTTGAGTCACAGATGAAGGTATACACGTCTAATTAGTGGCACAACATCCGCACGCCAAATAAATTAACGTGCAATAAATTAAAATGCGATGAATAAGTAAAAGTACATCGAAAAGTAAACGTGATTAAACTATTTTACTCTTGACGTAAATAGCAATAAAACGAAATTAAAGTTAAAAATAAAATTACCCAGAATAATAAAAATAAAAATGAATAAAAACGGGTGAAAAGGGATCTAGGACTAAGCGGAATGGGGGCGGTGCTCAATGAGCATCTCTGCTCGACGAGCAGAGGTTCTTCTTGTCGAGAAGACTTTAATTCTGCTCGACGAGAAGAATTTAATTCTGCTCGACGAGCAGAATCAAATTTTACTCGTTGAGCAGAATCTACTCATTGAGCAGACCTATGCTATTTTATATTTTTTAAAATAAAATAAAATACAGACTATTCACATCAGCTTCAAAGCAAAGGGAAAAACAATAAAGAGGGGTTTTATGGGATTAAAACCATTTTCACAAAATAATCACAAACCTAACAAAGAAGAGAGTTTTACAAAAACAAAGCATATATTTTCATAATATTTTCAATGGCAGAAGTAAACTTAAATGATGACAAAATAAAAACATAAACATGTGGGTTAAGGCTCAGATATACCTCTCTGTAGAATATCCATGAGTATAGATGCTGAACAAGGTCCGAGCAATTTCGATGATCAGACCGCTTCAAACCCGAACAAACACCTTCTTTGAGCTTGAGTTTTGCTACTAATGCTGAATGAAAACTTTGAAATGGATGCCTTGGCAATGAGAGCTAGTTTTTGTAATAGGTTTAGTGAGTTTGGGAATCGGTGTTGTAATGGAAGAGGAGGGAGTTTTATGTGGACAGTGAAATGAGATTATGGTAATGACAAAGATGAGAATGGGCTAGAGAATGAAATGGTGATGAGATGATGAAAATCAAATGAGCAGGAAGAAGATTGATCTTTTATGAAGAAGAAGAAGAGGTTTTGAAGGTGGCGGCCAAAAAAATTGCTGCCTCTAATTAATAAAAATAATTCAGTATCCAATTCCCCCCTCTCCTCTACAATGTAGCCCTAATTGTCCCTTAAATACCCAATTTTTGCCACATGTTACAATCTCCTCTAAACCCTACTTAGCCTCCCTAATCAGCACCATTCATTTTTATTTATTCATTTATCCATTTAACAAATAAATGCATAAATAAGTAAATGGTGAAAAAGGTAAAATTATAGTTAGAGAGTAGAGTTGGACTGGGTCTATGGTCGAACCCTATAGCTCAACCTCAAGAGAATAGCACTTTTGTTCGGATTCCTTACGGTGTACTATCAGAGTCGTCGGTTTGTCTTCAATCAACTCAAACGGATATTAAAATAAGAAAAAGTGATTAGCGAATTTCGTTTTCATCATAGCCTTAGGGTAAAAACCCGGAAAACTATATTAACTTCAGGTACATCAATTAAAGTCCATCACGTCGCAAGAAACAGTCTCCCAAGTAGCAGTGGCATTGCAGCCTCTTCTTTCGTATCTACCACTACAAAGTCAGTTGGAAAAATAAATTTATTTACCTTAATGAGCACGTCCTCCAGAACTCCTCGTGGCTGCGTGATCGATCCATCAGCTAGCTACAATGCCAAAGTAGTGGGTTTTCGGGGCTGCTAGACCAAGCTTCTTAAGTATGGATAATGGCATGAGATTTATGCTTACGTCTAAATCACACAACGCATTACCAATCTTCATGTTTCCAATTTGACACGGAATGGTAAAGCTCCCTTGATCAATCATCTTAGGGGGAAGCTTGTTACTCATTCGTGCCGAGCAATCAGCAATTAATGCCACCACTTTCTCTTTCTCTTTCTTCTTTTTGCCTACAAATAACTCCTTGAAATAGTTAGTCCAGTGAGGCCTCTTACGGAGAGCCTCTATCAAAGGTAGATTAATTTTTAATTTCTTAAAAATTTCAAGGTGTTTAGAATCCTTCTGATCCAACTGGGTTTTGCTAACCCTTGGAGGGAAAGGAAATTTAGGAACATAAATCCTAACTAGAACAGAAGGTTTCTCTATTTCATCATTAGCAAAAGAAGTTTTAGATTCTGAGTCAGGGTTGCTTACCCCTCCCGACTCGCTACTTACCTACTGAGATAAAGGTTGATTGGTAGTCTCAGATTTTATTGCCTTCACCTTTTCGAAACTCACAATAGAGATTGAGTGCGCGGTCTCTAGTGGTTGCCCCTTTGGATTTAGTTTAGAATTACTAGGCAAGTTACCAAGAGGACGCTCTTGACGTTCCCTATTGATTTAAGCCATTTGTATCCCCCAAGTCTTTACAGTAAGCCTCCGTATCAACAAGGTGTGATGAAATGTCTTTAAGGAGAGACAACACTGCATCATCCTGCTTTGGTGGAGGAACTTGCTACTGAACCTGCTGGTTATAATTGTTCGGGGCCCTATCGAACCCCTGATCTCTATGGTTATGACCAAATCTGGGAGGGGGTTTCAACATATTATTATCGTTATTATATGATATATTCGGGTACTGAAAAATCCCACCATAATTATTGTCAAAATTATTGTAAGTCTGAGGGTAGGAATTGTTATACCTTGAACTGCCACCCACATAACTTACATTTTTAGATGGTTGGGTTACAGAATTCACCCATTGGCATTCCTATCTTGGATGATCCACACTACATGTGACGCACTTAACATGATGAGGTTGTGAGGTACCCGTGTTTATCTTTGCCATTAATGCATGCATCTTCTTATTCAGATCCTCCATTGTCGTGCACTGCAAGTGATCTGCTATCTTGAACTCTCCCCGTGTTGGCAAATCAGCTTGCCACATTGTACTCCTTAATTAACTCTTGCGCTTCCTCCGACGACTTCTTGAATATATTACCACCTACAGAAGAGTCAACCAAAGCACGGTTAGACGGTGTCAATCCATGATAAAACGTACTGATTTGAGAAAATTTAGTTAAATCATGATGCGGGCAGCTTCTCAAAATCCATTTAAAGTGTTGCCAAGCTTCGTTCAAATTCTCTGTCCCGAACTGTCTGAATCCAAGAATCTCTTTCTTCAGCTATACAGTCTTTGTAGGTGGAAAGTATTGTGCCAAAAACTGCTCTACCAATTGATCCCAAGATGTCACTGAACCTGGCTCCAAAGATCTATACCACTCCATAACACTTCCATTCAGGGAGAATGGAAATAACTTTAGCCTGATCACATCCTGTGACACTCCAGCATATCGAGCCATATTAGTAACCATCAAGAATCTATCCAGGTTCTCATTCGGGTTTTGACTGATCCCATTACTGAACTGTCCATTCGCTTAATTAAATGGACAATGTTGGCCTAGATCTCAAAGGTGTTTGCCTGGATAGGTTGTAAAACCACACCACTATGCTCCAACAGCCTGTGAGGTGCCATGTATTCTTCCATTGTGTGATATCCTCTGGCTTGACCTTCCCTTTGAACCTATAGAGCACACTCTCTGCGGAGTTGGTCCAACTCGGCACGTTGCGCTTCATCCATCCTATAAATTTGAACTAGCAGAAAGCACTTCAATCCAATAAAAGCACACAGGGATTATTGAAACAAAGCAAAAATTAAAAATAGAAAAATAAAGATAAAATAAAAACGAAAAGCACAATATTCAAAAAACAAAACAAAAATATTCACAAATACAATGCCTAAGTCAGCCTAATAACCTAGGTTCAATTGGCGTAGAGAATAAAATTACCCTGTCGTTGTCAAGTAATAAAACTGGATTTGAGTCTAGGTATCGATCCCACAGAGAAAATTATTTCTACGCAATCTAATACTAAGGCTTTAGTGTGTTATAGGCGGTTCAATATGTTCTGAATTTAAACTAAATTAAACTAGTTCTACTCCTATCTATGATCAATTATCAACCAAACCTTCGCAAACGGGATCAATGGGATATTCAATTGATGTACCGACCTGTGAATATTAATGTAGATGAAAACTTATTAACCTAATAAACAATCAATTAATTAAAGCAATGTAAGACTCCAAATTAATATCAATGCATGAATCCAATAGTTACTCCTACTTTCTGAAGCACCTAGGGTAAGGTTATCCTAACGGCCCGTCTAGTTCTATGATTCAGAAACCAAGTACGCTTAAGTTCTGCAGGATTATAAATCCTCTCGGTTTTCCAGTTGTCAAGCTAGATCGCATAACAGATATGAATCAAATTGATATTCAAGTTTCCGAGGCTATTGATATCGCATGCATAACAATCAATCGAATCTCAAACACAAACCCTAATTATCAATTATAAGATCAAATCAATAAGCATGGAAGAAAAATAATGAATATAATCACAACGAAATTTCTATAGGATAACAACTCAGATTAAAGACGAAGATTGAGCTAAGAAAGTCTTATTCAAACTCGTTATTGAATCGGTGCATTCCGCCGGTCGAAACAACGCGTGAAGATGAAACTCTATAGGAAAACTCGATCTTGAAAGATAATAATCTGCAAAAGGGGGAGATGCAAAGTAAACATTGTCAATCGAATAAAATCCCAACTTCGAATACAAAGAAAATCTCAAAACCTAGCTAGGCTTTTTCACAAGTTTGAATGATAGAAGATACAAAATAAAAGCATAAAACAACTATTTATGGTTCCTAAAATAGAATAAAGAAAAGAAATCTAAAACCCTAAAAAGTATCTAACACACCGAGTTACCATCAACAACTCGCTGAATTATGGCTTGCAACACACTGAGTTACACCAACTCACCGGCGTATTGAGGTCTGCCCAATTTGTGTTTCCAATCGCTGCTCAACTCGGCGAGTTCTGGGGCAACACGTCAAGTTCTAGCAAAATCCCTCAAACTTTCCCATTTTCTATTGCAACACGCCGAGTTGATAGAGCCAACACGCCAAGTTATGGACTCTTCACTCAATACGTTGAGTTGAGCTTTGAGTTCAGCTCCTCTTCATCTTTGATGCTTCATAACTTCTTCATCCAACCTCTGATATACGTGATCTTGGATCCGTTGGAAAGCTTGAATCATGAACTACAATTTTCCTTGAATGCACATCTCTAGATTCAGCCTCCATATCTGTCTAAAATTGCTTCAAAGATCTTTTCCAAGCATGCCTTATCATCATCGGTCTCCATTATCATGGTTTCAACTCCTACATCCAAAAGCTCAAGAAACGAATCAGATAACACACATATCCTCAGTCCTAATGACCTCGGATCTAAAAACATACTAAAAGAATAGAAAACAATTAAAAATATATACAAACACAAACTCAAACAAAATAAGAAAATTCATGCAAAACAACAACAGAATGCCAGAAATTTAGTCAAATAATCTGAAATCAAGGTTTTA
>CAOJCR011003615.1:0-11518 GCA_948330485.1 Euphorbia neoarborescens | reverse complement strand
TGAGGGCGGCGTTTGAGGGCGGCAGGCATCGATGACAGCAACCGGCATGGGTAATGGATAAGGTTAGGGTTTTTTGTTGGGAGGAAGATTACAAATGGAGTTGGGGAGATAAATTGGACATGAGTAATAAAATTGATAATTAAATTTATTAATTAAATTATTTATAATATTTTTGATAATATTTTAATCACTTACTAAAACTTAGTAGTTGATGAATAAATTAGTAGCTGATCAACTACTAAACAACTACCAATAGTAAATTGGTAAATGAACGTTGGCGAGAATCTTGGCGCTCAAAATTACCTACTACATCAAAAATCACCTACCGGTATTTAGTAGGTGATTAACAACTAAAAAATCTGGTGCGTGATATTTAGTAGCTGAACATGAAATTCTTGTAGTGTTAGATTGGGGGAAGAACAACATTCTTGCTGTTGTATTGGGGAAAGCATTATACCTGCGGATGTGTTGTGAAGTTGTTAGAAGTTGAAGGAGACAATGATTACCTAGCAAGTGTATCTTGGTCCGATGATAATAGAACTTTAGCTGTTGGATATATGCAGCCCCAAGTTCAGCTCTAGGATACTGAGACTTCCAAATGTGTAAGTCGTTGAGCTTTTTTATCTTAGCAAATATCGAATCAGTTAGAATTTTTGTTGATACTTGATCGATCACGACAGGAACTGAAGAATGAAATTAAACAAAGACAGTCCAAGTGGAGCAAGGTTTACTGGAAATGATTGAACCTGTGGTTAAGATAAGAACTTTATGAGCTCGACTTGTAGGTACTACAATTCTGTTTCCTTGAGAGTTTGATGTAGCCCATGCAAATTCTGCGTAGATATTGAAAGAAATAAATTCTGTGTAATTTAAATATTTAAGAGACGTGGAAATATGTGGTTGTGGATATCCTAGAATTTCAAACAGGAGCTCTTTTATTTGGCTCTAAACCACACACTTTTCTTTTTTGTGTATAATTTCAGATTGGTGTTGATCCAAAGACCTTCAAAAGGCTTTCATATACTTGTGTAGATTATTTATGTGTTGTTCTGGCTGTCTGAGGATGAACTTAATGGGCTGTCCTAACATATTGATAAATTTGTTTTTCATTACCTGCAGGAAGTGATCATGGAGTTAAAAGCATAAGGGGACGGGTGGCTGCTTACTGTTGCTTTGATTGAGGGGAATAATTTGGCAACTGTTGATTCTAGTGGCTTCTGTGATCCGTATGTGGTATTCACATGTAATTGAAAAACTGGAACCAGCTTAATTAAGTTCCTGAAATCTAATCCTCTGTGGAATGGTGAATTATACTGTTCTTTGCCAGTTTCTGCATTTAAATGAGTAATTATCACTCAAAGCCATCTTTCACGTGAATTGTGAAAACTGCATATCACAATGCCATTGTATGTGGTGATAAATTCTTTATGGGATAAGGCAACTTAATGGGATTTTGTGTTTAATTGCAGAAATATTTGAATTTGATGCGATGGAGGATCCTCCTGCTATGCTGGCTGTGGAAGTTTTTGACTTTCATGGGCCTTTTGATGAAGCAATGTCTTATTTTATTTAAAGGTCAGTACCTCAATGTCAATGTTGTCTTCACTTTGCTGTATGACTAGGTACTAGACTAGGATTCTAAAACTGTAGTTAGAAATAAGTGTTAAATTGTCAAAATGCAGGATTTTTCTGTAGGATTAAAAAAAATTCTCTCCAATTTTTTTTAATGGCATTGCTGTGTATTATCCTTGTATTATGTCCTATGAGCTTCTAAAAGTAATTTGGTTAGATTTATTGCTGCTATCACATCATGCTCATCAGCTAAAGCTTAATCGTGATTAATTGATACAGTTCTACTAAATTATATATACCATGGATGATGGATCACAAATCATATTTTTCTCCCGTTTATGAAAAGCATAAGCTCTAATCGCTACTAATTTTTTTTAGTATAAAATTCTAAAAATAAATCTTGAGGTTTAGTTAATTTAAAAATTGAAGGCCCACAAATTTTTCCTATATAGAGGGGGATTAATTTGTAGTGGATTTTCAAATAGAAAACTTGTATTAAATACACATCTCTAAAATTCTAGTTATATATAAATTGTATTTTTAATAGCTCCCTTCAATTCAAATTATATACCGAAAGAAATTTTCACTAAAATTCCAACGATTTATCGACGGAACTTCTGTCGTTAAATTTGTAATGATTTACTCTCGGAAAATCCGTCACAATTTGGTTGGTAAAAGTCAAATGAGAGTGTTGACTGAACCTGCATTAGCAACCACATGTGGTTGCTATTGCAGTCAAAAGTTGGCTGTATTGCTTTCAGCATTAGCAACCAACCTGGTTGCTGTGTAATAGCAATAGGCGAGTTAGTAACTACAAAGCTGTGGTTGCAAAAGCATTAAAATTGGTTGCTATCACGCGTTGGCAACCAATTCTGTGGTTGCTAACTCGCGATTTTCTTGTAGTGAGGCAAAGTTGCATCCCATGTTAGATTTTGATTAGAAGAGGGAAATATTTTCAAATCCTTACGAATGTATCGTATTAAAAATAATAATTTTCGTATTGTAAAATTTCTCTTTTCTTAGCTTCAAAAGGCAAGCACGTAAATACTATAATTTTGTTCGTCTATCATAATTTCATTTCACAACTTTAATCTAACTCAAACGTTTACAAATATTATATCCTTTAGAACATTGTCTTTATTGAAGAAAAATTATAGCTACTGTTGAAACAAACTGTCCATAAACTACGACATCAGGAGAGTTTTGAAACTCTGAAGAGACAAGTAGCATCCAAGTTAACATATGAAACTGAGTGTTACACTTGTTAAAAAAACAAAACACGATTAAGCAGCAAAAGGAAAAGAAAATTAAGCAAAGGAAATAGTGTGGTTGGTAGATGATGAGGAGAATTTCTGTTGTGGTGCTCCCGACCATGTGTCCTTGTGTTGTTGGTTAGGAGCACCACCGACCCACAACAAAATTTCTCGGTGATGAGATTACATAGACAATGAGTTGATGAACATTAATGTGATCAATTCCTTCATGTGAGACGGATAAGTATATAAATCATGTGAGACGGATGTAGAAAACTATTGCCAGTCGAGCAAAGTTAAATACATGCTTAATCGATATCTTTGGCAGATTAGGAGTTGGATTCACCATCTCTTCATTCATATCTTTCCATTTCTTGTCAAGTAATTTTAGTATCCCTTCCGCGGCTTCATCTCTTGACACTCCAAATTCTTCCATATACACATCCAATCCTTTCAGACCGTCTACTCTCTCTGTTTCATCCTTCAAATTTTAAAATGAAAAGCAAATTCTGATAATGTATTTAATACTTGGGAAGGGATTCTCTCTTATTACTGGACAACAACAGGAGGGAATCCCTCATCTTAATACTTTGATCAAATGAAATTAGTTAAGGAAATAAAACAAGTTAAGTTACCATTTGGGCAGCAACATCATTCATGAGACGACCAAAGTGTTTAGTAGCAGAAACAATAGGTGGATCATTTCACAGCCACACAATTTCCTTGATTCCTAAATTTTTCATTCCGAGAAAGAAAGCCGATGTAAGAAAGTCAAAAGTGCTGGTTACTTTCCCATTAATAATCCAATTTCCAAGTAAAGTAAGTAATAATCTTACCATTTCCCTTGCAAAAGGGGTTTTATAAGAGCATCCTTCAATGCCACTATTCTCCATTTGTTCAAAAAAGTTAAAAGATAAGTCCGTAGATGAATTTCATATATTCTGGCAACTCATCCATAGCATCTGCAGTAAACCTGGTGATGACGAGAATGTTTGTTAAAGAGACATTAATTTTCCATCAACTGAATTGAATATTAACCGTAGCATCGACTTGTCTTTAAATTATTAATAAATTAATTAAATTTATTAATTTTTTAATTAATTGAAAATTTAAATAAATATATCAAATTGACTTGACATATCATATCAATGGTATGTAAAACGTTCAGTAAAATAGAGGGTGTATTAAAAGTAATAACTTTTATGGATAGTTTATCCAGACTTCGAATTTTTTTCGAGTATGTATTATTGTATGTTTCTGAATTAATAAATTCTCATTATTTTGTACAGAAATTTTAAGTGAATCAATTAATTATTATTATTAGTATTAAAAAATATATAAGTGCACTCGATCCACATAGATCGGGTGCACAAGATATTGACATGTCACTGTCCAACGTGACCTGATAACATCTTCTGCAACCGGTCCATATACCAAATTTATTGTAGCACTTCTCATTAGTACTAATACCTTTGCATTGCATCTGTAAAACCTTGAAGTTCGTCAACGGTAGCGTAAGAATCACAAGTGTCATCAAACAAAGCTTCAATCAGAAAATGCTTGCAAATAATTATTCCAACAAGACTATATTGAGGCTCAAAAAATGATCCAACTGCCCATATGTATGCCTCTGCTACTCTCTCTTACATATGTAAGATTTTCAACATCTGTTGTATGTTTCCACCACCGGATATATTCATGTCAAAAACCCTTCCACTTTCACTCTTCCCTTTTAAAAAAATAAAAAAATTATATTTAGATTATGATTTTTTTTCGCAAGTCAGTCTACTTGATGTGTTTATATTAGTATTTTAAGTCCCAAATATAGCCAAAAAAATAGTACAAGAGGGGGTAATTGAGCCTTTAAAAATATTAAGTAAATAAAAATGGTCTAGAAATGCTTAAATCATAGGAGTAAAAAAGACTCAGCATGTATAGTTTTTAATATACTGAGAACTAAGATTGATCAATTCGGCTGGTTTCAATAGGAAGACTAAAGTTGATGTACGTCTTCAGTAAGACAAGGCTTTCAACAGACTGTCGTTCAGTTCCACTTGTCTGTTTCAAAACTGTTTCTGAGTGCTTAGTACAGCCTGTATTCTATCAGTAGCTATTATCAGAAGATTTCAGTATGATGGCAAAAAGTATAATTTTGTATTAGTATAGAGCAGTAAAAGAGTTCAGAGATAGAAAATGATACTGAGTGATTTATACAGGTTTGACACACACTTTCCTACTTCCAGTTCTCAAGGTATCGTCCTTTGAGAGTTCAATCCAAGGAGAATCATTTTAGGTAGGAAATAAACCCTTTACGGCTTAATCACTCAGCTTGACTAGGTATCGTTCTCTCAAGCTATCTAGACTAAGCTCTACTGATTACTAGGGCTGCACACAAAAAACCGAAAAACCGAAAAATCAAATCGAAACCAAACCGAAATTAAAGTTAACCGAAACCGAGGGACTAGTGTACGGTTTTTAATTTTTAAAAACCGAATTTATGATTTCGGTTTCGGTTCTATAAATTTAAAAACCGAAACCGACGGTTAAAAACCGAAAGCGAATAATTTTTATACATGTATTTATAAAAAAAACTAGAGAGCTAATTAGACAGTCTGAACCATAGGATCATCTGCACTAAAGCTTATTATATCTTTCATTGTACACTAAAAAGTGCAGAATTTTATACTTTTCAATTCCTTTCTCAACTTTCATTCTGAAAAAGCTCCCTATCTTCACAGATGATTCAATTTCTTTAGACAGAGTGCCTGTAAATAACAACATTATGTAAGAGATTATCTTTCTGGTAGAAACCAGTTACACAAACCATAATATATGATGGAAATAAGAGATATAACTACAGATGAGTTAACATAAAAAATAGTTTTTTGAGTTTTAATTTTAAAAAAATTTAGAAAAATATAATTTAATCTTTGTAAAATTTATTAATGGTTAAAAACCAAAAAATGCGGTTAACCGACCGATTTATGTGGTTAACCGATTAGTGGTTAACCGAATTAATGGACTGGTTAATGGTTAGTGATTTTCAAAAACCGTTTAAGTGGTTAACCGATTAAAAAAAGCCGATGAACTGGTTAACCGACCATGTGTACCCTTACTGATTACCCTCAGTAGTAGAATAACAAGTGATATTGAAAGTTTTAAGGTGAAGAAAGATTTTACAGATTAAACGCTTAAACACTCAAGATGTCTTTCTTCTAAATACAGAGTATATTAAACTGGTTTTTGCTAAAGGTCTTTTCTTCTTTATTTCTATGTAATGCTTTTCTTCATTTGAAGACTTCCTCTCTATATAGTGATCCAGTAAGAATAGCCGTTGGTGGCTGACTCTTTGGATCAGAAGCTTTTTGAACGTTGACAGATGATCTTTATGTTTTCAAGCTGGGACTTCCAATGGCTTTAGCAGACTGAGGCTGATCTTCTTGCCAAAATTGGTATTGGCAAATTGGTCAACCGTGATTGTTTGCATTTTGTTTCTCCAATTATAGCAATCTAACAAGATGTTTTCTTTTATGGGTAAAGACAAGAATAGCTTTTTCTGCACACTTAGAGACAAAACGTCAAAACCACCAATATATATGGGATAAAATAGAAACAATTGTATTTTTAAACACACTTAAAAATTAATGCCATCTTGAAAAACTTTAATCAAAGTAGGTTCCAACAAGTATATTTATGAAATATACAAAGTTCCAAATTTCTTGATTTATTTGAATACTTATATTTGATAAGTGAAAATAAATTAATTCTTCTAATAATAGCATTCACTTTTATAGAAATTATATCATTTTAAAATTATGGTTCGTTCATGACTATAGTAAATGGATAAATATAATTCCAATGTTAATAGTATAGTTATTTCATTAATTAAAATTTTATCATTATTGAGTTAAAAATTGAACTCCTATTGAAAGTGTGCCAATAGACTATTTATAAGGTTTAGTAAAGACTCAAAATGCTGGCACCCACGTAAGTCCCTTTAAAGGTCAGAGTTCGATCCCCCGCCTCCTCACGTAAAAAGACCAAAAAGTAATATAACTTTAAGAAATTGGTAGATAAGTGGAGCTTTTACTCTATCTCCTAACACTGAAATTAATGGCATTTCAGTTTTTTTACGTGTTTAATTTGTGGGTTTATTGTTGAAATTTTTAACATATAACTAAATTATGATGTGGTTAAGATAAAAATTGAACTAAGATATATGTGTCATTGTATTCTATATTTAAAGATGAATAAGAAATTGTAGTTCGAAAAATGAGATTTCGGAAGGATCAAAGTCTAAAGTCTCGATCGTCGGCGTGTTAGGAAGTCACAGGAGTGACATTCGATACAGGAAGAGGGATCAAGTATGGATATCGACGCGATCTGCCTGTGCATTAGCCTCAATTGCCGGTGCAATCTAGGGAACCAGCCTTGATTTCCAGCGAGATCGAGCAGCACAGGATTGGGTCGCCTCTGTCGCCAACGCGACCGATGGCGACTATTTTAGACAGTTTTATGATCTTTCGATATCACCAACTTCGGTTTCAAGCGTTTAAAGTCTGATTGATCTGCCATGAGTGTCTTGTAACTGCTATAATCACTACCATTGAACCTACTAATCTTTCATTCCCTATATATAGTTATATTATTTTCATATATAAATGCGCAAAAGTAACGTTTTGCACTTAATTCTGGTAATTCTATTCCCAACTGTTCCTTTGAGTCCGGTGGAGAGTTCAAGCGCACGGTTGAAAGTTCGCTAGCATTTCTCTTTCTACCCTGAGAGATAAGATTCGGACGAAATTATTGCCTTAAAGAGACTATTCAATAAACCTTAACAAAACAAAACAATCTCAATTTAAGGTCATGGTAAAATTTTATATTATACTTTCCTTGTTTATGTTATTTCATGTAATATTTGTATTTTAAAATTTTCTTACTATTAATCCGGTTGAGTACATAAATAATAATTTTGTATATTATTTCATGTCTTATGTATACCATTTCTAACAATCTTAAGACAATAAAATTACTTTATAAAATAGTTGCAAGTTACCTTTGTTCAAATACCTTGACAATTAGCGTAATTGGGAGCAAGGGATTTTTATCCCAGAACAATAATGAAACCGGTATTCGCCGAGACCTTTTTCTGATTTCGTATTCGCTCAAGTTGATTAAGAGAGCAGTACGAGAACTCCAACATCTGCACTAGGAAGACCCGAGTCAAGTGTTTATCAAATGATTTTAATAAGCCAAACAAGAACATATACATATGGGCCTAAAGCCCAATTGGGCCCAAGCCTGTCCCTTAGGCCCATACACACATCTATAGCCTAAAAACCCAAATAAATACACCTCGTTCATGCCCCAAAAATCAGAATTAGAATCACAATCTAATTTTTCAAGCCAAAAACAAACAAAAGAAAGAAGCTTCCCATTTTGGTAAAGATACCTTGGGAGACCAAATGGAAAGGGACCTTGGTTACATACTACTTTAGGAGGGGAGAACTCTTGGTTTTTTGGGACAAAAATCAAAATTGGTATAAGGAGAGAAGGGGGGAACCACGAAAAAGGGGCCAACCACACTCCTCAAAATTTCTGATTTTCTTCTCTGTTCACACATACACCTTCATCCCTAAGTTTTTCTCATCATCAGCGTTCAAACACTCCCTCTTCTCTCTTTCTTTTGCTTCCTTCTCCCACTCTAAGCCTCTTCTAGACATCATCTTCATCTTAATCTTTATCATCTCTTTACCCATTTACTCTTATCGTTTTCTCTTTTCATCTTAACTTGCAAAGAAACCCAAAATTCAAAAAAAAAAAGCTTTCACTTCCAAGAAAACCCATCACAAACTCACAAATCTCTCAAAAGAACTCCAAAAGCAAGAGATTTAAGCAATAAATCCTCTTGTTTTAGGAGTTTTGGTCATTTAAACATTAACTCAAAGAACACTTGGTTCGGTCATTTGGCGGAGGAAATCGGAGCAACTCGGACTCTTGATATTCAACTAGTGGAATACACGATACTAAGATAATCTTGAGCCCAAAATCTTTTACATTTCCATAAATGCCATTTGAATTCTTGTTCTTGTATTCTTTAAGGTTGATGTTCATGTATATGTTTAGAAAAACATAAAATAGTGTTGTAACTGGGGTTTTGGTCGGAAAGGTCTGAACTGTTTCAGGAAAATAAGTGAAGATAGCTAAAAATCCCCCTTTTGTGACACTTCGGACTTCCCTTGCTATAATGGAGTGAATGAGGAAAAAGACGAACGAACTTGGACCAAAAAATGTACCTAAAAAGAACAAAATCGGATTAAAGTAAATGCGTTTAACTTTGGGGCATTAAGGGCTTAAAAAGTTAAAATATGGTGTTAAAATCACTTTATGGCTTATTAAAATGGTTAAAATTAGAATCCCGGGCATCCCAGAGTAGTTTCGTACTTTGACCAAAATTTTTAACTAAAACAGGATAGAACTTGCCTAGTTTTGGGCAAACTCACCAAGTTCCAAGGAAAAAATGTCGTGTTCCCAGAACACACTGGCGTGTTTCGTCACAAGAACTCAAACCTAAAACCCAGCCCAAGAACTCATCGTGTTCAGAGCAAACTGGCAGAGTTCCAAGGGCAAAACACGTTATGTTCCCAGAACACGTTGGCGTCTTTTGCCACTAGAAATCGAATCCAAAAATAACTCAGAACTCACTATGTTTTTAATAAACATGCCGAGTTTCAGTACAAAACTCGCCATGTTCCCAAAAGACACCGGTGAGTTTTTCCACTGAAACTTGGTTCTCTTTTTAACTAACAAACACGCCGAGTTTTGTATGTAACACACCGAGTTTGACAAGTAACATACCGTGTTGAATATTTTACAAATAAAAATCATTCAATCATGCATCTTTTAGCATTTTGTCATTTATTTAAGTTCTTTTTAGCTACTTGATGTGCAAAATCGATG
Source organism: Euphorbia neoarborescens (assembly GCA_948330485.1). NCBI lineage: Eukaryota > Viridiplantae > Streptophyta > Magnoliopsida > Malpighiales > Euphorbiaceae > Euphorbia > Euphorbia neoarborescens. Next base: position 1,733 of record CAOJCR011003615.1, on the reverse strand, counting down.
TATGTCGATAAACAAATGCCTTAGATACATGCATGTGTGACTTAGCTATAATTCCGTAAATGTACGTTTCCATCTAGAAAACCATACTGGGAAGCTGGGTTTAGGGCCGCTAACACCATCCAATGAAGGGAATTATCTCCTGGATATCCAACTCACAAAACTTCCATGTTCCATAACTAAAACTTGAGCCAAATGAATTTCATAATAACGATCACAAATCTTACTGTGAGCGCAGCGACTTTTTATCAAAATCAATATATTAAAGTCTTTTGGGGAAAAAGGAATTTTAAAAAGAAACATTTTAAAGTGAAAATATTTTCCAAGCGAGTGGAATTTTCCTATCCTAGCACCTCCCGCTAAAAGGCGGACCCAAATAGGGATTTAAGGCTTTCAGAGGAAGGATTTCCAAATAACATACGCGTGTAAACACGTGCTTGGGGATTTTAACAAGATAAAATAAATTTTTGAAGGAAAACAATTTTTAGAAAAAAATTCAAACTCGAATCCTTGAAAAACGATGTTTGGAGTCGCCACCCGGCTTTAAGCTCTACCGGGAATTTAATCACAGTTGAACTCAAAACCTAAGCTCGAATCCAAAACCATGATACAGAGATCGGGTTCGGACAAGGCTCTTACTTATCCTTTTTTCGAAAACTATTTGAAAATCGACAACATTTAATAACGAAATATTTTTACTTGCAAAACTTATGATTGATTTTAGTCCTTTTAATTTTATGTGATTGCAGAAGCGAAAGTGGGTAAATAAAGCAATAATTAAACACAGTTTACAACCCTTTACAACAGACTATCCTATGGGGATACATTTGTCAAAAAGGAGGATTGGGAAAACATCCACGCATGCAAAACATTCATAATTGCTTAAATAAACATTTAGCACATCAACATGTGAAGAATAGGCAGTAAGATAGCTCGGGATCATGCAATTAGGGGGACGTTTGATACTAAGCGATTTTATTGGATCGAACGTTTTGGGCCGGAGGATGGTCTCGCGGCAGCCCGAAAATAGTTTTTGGCTAATATTACGAATGGACTGTGATGAAATTATTTTTAGAAAACATTTGGCTCATATTTTAATTCATTTAATCATGCAATTTTGGCGGGTCAGTTATTGGGGAATAAAATCCCTTCGTTGGACTATTTTAGGCGTCCTAAGCTGACATTGGCCGATCACTAAATACAAGCAAAATATTTTGCATTAATTAAAATCTAAGTCACAGATGAAAATTGAAAGCGCGCTAATTATTGGCAATCATCGGCACATCAAATTAATATTAAAGGAGCAGTGTATACGTACCGGGGGAACCACTCAGTGTGAAAAATATAGTTAAAAATAAAACAAAACACCTCAGAAAAAGAATTAGTATATAAATAAATTAAATATTAGATATGTGAAAGACTAAACAAAATAAATAAATAAAATAAATAAAATAAGCAAAATAATTTAAAAAAAATGATTTTCAGCTTTTGTAATGGATTTAGCGACGAAATTGTAATTCTGTCGCTAATCTGGAAAAAGATGAACATCAAGAACATTAGCTACTAATTTAGCGACGGATTATGGATTTCATCGCTAAATCTGGAAAAGGATGAACACCAAGAACATCAGCTACTAATTTAGCGACGGATTATGGATTTCTTCGCTAAATCATGAAGAATAGGAACCAAACCCGGATTTAGCGACGGATTTAGCGACGGAATTTTCATCGCTAATC
>CAOJCR011001877.1:0-10226 GCA_948330485.1 Euphorbia neoarborescens | reverse complement strand
CGGTCTAATCTCTCCAATTATGTCAATGCCCCAGGCTGAGAATGGCCAAGGCATTGAATGATTATGAAGTTCGATGGGTAGAAGATGGGAGATATCCCCATAGATCTGACACTCATGGCAATTTTTCACTTCTGCCACACAATCTGCTTGCATCGTGGACCAGAAATAACCTAGCCGCATGATCTTCTTCATTAGCGACACTCCGTTCATGTGTGGCCCATATGCCCCAGAATGTACCTGCTGCATCACTGTCTTAGCTTCTGCTTCTGTGAGACACTTCAGGAGGAGTCCTTCAGGTGCTCGTTTATACAACTGATCGTCTGCAAGATTGAACTGTGCTGTAAGCTTTCTGATAGTGGTTTGATCTGAAGGGCTACTGCCTGTGGGGAACTGGCATGTCTTCAGGTATTCTGCTATGTCATAGAACCATGGCTTATTGTCTGCTGTAAGGGTATAGGTGGGGAAGGCTTTAAATAAAGGTTGGGAGGATGTGGTAACAATAAAAGGACGAAGGGTTTATCGGCTTGGGCCACCCCAGAGTGATGATAGAGTGGCTAAAGCATCTGCCATCCTGTTCTCATCCCTGGGGACATGTTTGAAAAGACATTTTGGGATGTATTGGCTAAGGTTTAGGACGGCTTCAAGGTAGGGTCTGAGTGATTCTTCCTTCAACTCCAAATCCCCTGTAACCTGCCTTACAACTAGTGTTGAATCACCCACTACGATGGCATGTTGGGCTTTTAACTGAATCAGGGTTTCCAAACCAAAGAGGCAAGCTTCGTACTCGGCTCTATTATTGGTGACGGGAAATTCTAGCTTCTTAGAGAGTGGTATGATCTCTCCCTCTGGTGTACCAATGATGACCCCTGCTCCAGCACCTTGGCCATTGACTGCCCCATCAAAGAACATGGTCCATTGGGGGTTTTCTACATTCACAGAAGCTAACTGTTCATCCGGAAATTCTAAGCTCATTTTTGCGGCTGTGTCTACTGGTTGTCCTGTAAGGAACTCTGTGACTATCCGTCCCTTGATGACCTTCTTCGTCTGATACTCGATATCAAATTTAGATAACAGGAGCAACCAACGGGATAGTTTTCCAACCAAAGTGGGGGCTGAGTATAGGTACTTGATGGGGTTCTCTTTGGTCACTACTATCACTTTGTAAGATTGGAAATAGTGTCTCAATCTCTTGGTTGCCTAAACCATGGATGCACAGGTCTTTTCCACCAATGAATACCGGGTTTCATAATCCAAAAGGCTCTTGCTAAGGTAATAAATGGGGAATTCTCATTTATCATCATCTTTCTGGGCAAGCATGGCTCCGATGGATGAGGATTCAATGGCTAGGTATAGGGTTAAAGGCTTTTTAGGCTGAGTTGGTTTTAGGATAGGTGGGTTCAGAAGGTAGGTTTTGATCTTGTCAAAGGCGGTTTGGCATTGGTCGTTTCACTCTTTGGGTTAGTTCTTTCGGAGAAGCTTAAAGATGGGCTCACAGGTGGACTATTTCTCGAAGTGGGTTGAAGCAGAATCTTACACCATCGTCACAGCAAAACAGATGGCTAAGTTTGTTTTGAAGCAGATTCTCTCACGATATGGCATCCCTCATCACATCATCTCCGATAACGGGGTACAATTTCAGGCTGAAATAGCAGACCTTTTGGCCCAGTATGGGATAGAGCATCATAAGTCTTCTCCCTACATACCGCAAGCCAATGGAGCAGTAGAAGCAGCGAATAAGTCGATAAAGAAGATTTTAAGCAAGATAGTAACCACCTACCGGGATTGGGCAGATAAGCTACCACTGGCACTATGGGGTTACCGCACCAGCATAAGAACACCTACTAGTCAGACTCCATATTCTTTGATCTACGGGATGGAAGCAGTGTTACCGATTGAAACAGAAATCTGATCACTCCGAATTTCTTTAGAGGCATAACTACCAGAGGCTGAATGGGCCAGGGACATATAAACAACTAGCTTTCTTAGATGAAAAACGGTTATCGGCACTGCATAATCTGCAGCTGTACCAGCAGCGGATGGCGAGAGCCTACAACAAGAAAGTTAGGAAGTTTCCGCAGCCTCTGCAAGTTGGAGACCTAGTCCTGAAACAGATGAAGCCCACCAACACAGATGTCAGGGGCAAGTTCAAGCCGAACGGGGAAGGGCCGTATGTTATCACTAAGATCCTCTCTAAGAGTGCAGTCAAGATCGCTGATATGGATGGAAATGAGTTCACCACTCCCATCAACCAAGACCATTTGAAGAAATACCAAGTGTGAAAGCTACAAAATGAAGGCATGCTGGGTTTATTTCACTTGAAGCCCAGCGAGAAAAGAAATGGCCACCCTGAATTTAAAAAAAATGCATGTTGAGCTAAAAACCAAAAAGGTAGTTCATTCAAAAGTTAAGGCAAGAAAAATGAGAGTTCACCAAGCATAAAACCCGCAAAGGGATGCTTAGTGGCGGGTTTCAGATCAGGAATGTATATCGCTTTTGGATCATGCGGTTCCCATGTTCAATATTCATTAATGAAAGTGTTATTTTGTTCAGTACTTTGAATGAAAACTCATTTGAATGCTTGGAATTACATACATATAAGGAACAGTCGTAGTTGGAAGCATGAGAAACACAGCCTGAATTCTGATCCTCGCAAACATTCATTCCACTTATTTTGTTTATTGTCGGTCATTAACAAAAAAAAGGAGAAAAAAAGAAAAATAAAGAAAATTGTCCACTGAAGTGAAAACTAGAAAACAGCGCTTCAGTAAAAAAAAGTTAGGACAACAGCTGGTCAGGTTGAAAATTGAGAAGTTCTCGGCGACCTAGTCAAAAGTTAGAGCAGCTCGCTGGGGCAAAAACTGAGAAGTTCTCGGCGGTCTAGGCAAAAGTTAGAGCACCAATCTGTTCCGATCAATACAGTTCGTCAGGTTATATCAATCTACAAAGAACCTTTTGACCCCCGCATAAGACCTGTCCGGTGGTCTAATCTAGAAAAACACCAACTACAGTAGAATGGACTGTCATTTTCAAAGGACTTTGACACAGAAGATTGCATAAATTCATGCATCTAATGTTCATTCATACATGCATTTTCTTAGACACTTCACAATATTATCACAAGAGTTGAGACCAATCAATCATCTGGTATCGTAAGTCCAGAATTTCATGGTATTTGGCAAAGTTCCATAAGCCCAAAACCATCTATCTTCAATCATATTGGCATCGTCAATAAGTCCAAATTTTCCGTGGTCACTGGCAAAGTTCCATAAGTCCAAACCATGTTGCATATTATCAACCGCCTGGAAACGACAGTAAGTCCAACCTATTTCTACCTCCTTTATCTCTTAATCGAAGGGGCAAAAATTTTTGTTTCTAAAATTATCGATTAAGAGACAAGCACGGTAGAAGCAATCACCCCATGCGATGCATGGAAACTCAGGCTTGTACTAATTCTCTCGGTGAGAGGATGAATACAACCAAGCGTTCTTACCTCTAGTGTGATCCACTAAAGGCTTAAGGAATGCTAACCCGTTCATGAAGTACTAACTTCGTGTTCTGAAATTCTTTTTACAACAGAATTTCTTCACACGAGGGGCAACTGTGAGCATCGGGGTTTTTACCCTAAGGTTATGATGAAAATGGCATTTCGCCAATTACTTTTCTCGTTCAAATATCCGTTTGAGTTGACCAGCAGGAGACCGATGACTCCGACGATGAACTGTGATGAAACCGAATCAAATTTTGTTCTTTTGAGTTTGGGATATCTGGCCCGTCCATAGACCTGTTCTAGCTCGTTTTCGCTCTAAAATTATTTTTCATCTACATTATTTTAATTTATTTATTTAAATAAATAAATAAGTAATGATGTATGATGTTTATAATTAGGATAAAACGAAAATCAATATCAGGAATCGAAAATATATAAAAGAGAGGAAAATAGAAAGAAGCAGCATTTTAGTATATTTATTAAAGGGTTAAAAGCTTGACAAGAAATGGGCTGTGGCCCAATAGCCAGGCACGCTCAACTCTCCCTCTTCTCCCCCCATGTCTCGGTTTCGATTTTCCATCCCAGCAAAAACCCAATATTTTTTTAGAATTCTCCAATAACACATAAACGACGTCGTTTGCAAGGAGGACTGAAGAAAAGAAATAGCCAGCACACGTGGCGGCCTGGGACTGGTTACGTAATAGGGAAGCATCATCTTCAGGTATAAAGGTTCTTTTTACAGAAAACAAAAAGGGGGAGGTGCAGACAACGAAAAAAGGAGAGAGGAATTGATTTTTTGCTTTCCAAATTTGTGGGAGTGACGGCGCAATCGGGAGGATTCTCTTCGTCATTCTTCTGTCTTATTTTCTGATTTTGTTTTCCTTCTGATTGACGATTGAGCCGGCTTCATCACCATCAAGACTCTGTTTCATCTTCCTCCACTCCTGTAATATTCCACCATTAATGCCTTCAACAACAAAACTCCATCTTCTTCATTCTTCTTCTTTTTTTTTAAAGCTCCATTTTATTAAACTCACTCAAAACTCAAAAAAAAACCTTCGGATTCACAGTAATATCAAACAACTAAAAACAAAACAAAACTTATATTCGGTTTTATTTCGGTTCATCGTCGGCGTTCTTTATTCGCTCTTAACCGCTTGACTCTCACGGATACTCGACGGAGAGGTAAATCCTGAGCCTAATACTTTATATTTCATCCGTTTTGTGAGTCGATTTGTTGTTTGAACTTTTAATATGCATGGGTTTCCCTTTGAGTTTTATTCAAGTATAGAATCCATGTATGTGTGTTTGTTTTACCCTGTTTGGCTGAGTTATGTCGTTTTACTGGTTGTTTCAAAGGCATTTTGTGATTTTTTTGACCAGGTTAAGAAAGTGATGAACACGTTGTAAATTGGATTTTCAGAATTAGCTACGGATTAGCAACGAAAATTTCATCGCTAAATCCGTAGCTGATTCATTAAGCATCAGTCCTCTTTTGATTTGGTTTAGCAACAGAATTCAAATCTGTTACTGTTTTGGTTGCTAAAACTGAATTTTTTTTAGTTAAATTGTTTTCTCTTTTTTATTTTTTAGTAAAAATATTAGTTTTAATTTATTTCTTTTATGTGCTTAACATTCTTGAGAATACTAATCTGTTATTTTTTAGGGATTTTATAGCTCGTTTTATTTTTCATTGCGCTTATGGTTAAGCGCATGCACTCCAATACCTATCTCTTTGTCATTTTAATATTTAATTGATGTGTCAATGCTGTGCCAATAATTTAGCGCGCCTTTAATTTGCAGTTGTGACTTAGATTTAATTTTTCTGTAAATATTTCGCCTGTGTTTAGAAACTAGCAAATATCAGTTTAGGACCGCTAAAACAGTCAAACGAAGGAAATTTATTCCCCGATAACCGACTTACATAAGAATTTGCAAGCTCCAAAAACTAAAATATGAGTCAAATATTTTCAAAAATAATTTCACCACAATCCTTTCGTAAAATTAGCCAAAAATGTTTTCGGGCCGCCGCGAGGCCATCCTCCGGCCCAAAACGTTCGATCCAATAAAATCGCTTTAGGTCGAACGTCCCCCTAATTGCATGATGCCGAGCTATCTTACTACCTCTTCTTCACATGTCCATTTCAAGCAAGCTGATGTGCTAAATGTTTATTTTTAAGCAAATTATTGCATGTTATGTATGCGTGGATGTTTCCCCGATCCCCCTCTTTTTGACAAATATATCCCCATAGGATAGTCTGTTGTGAAGGGTTGTAAATATGTTTAATTTACTGCTTTTGCTTGCGCGATCACACTAAAATTAGAAGGAACTAAAATCAATCTTAGGTTTTGCAAGTAAAAATGTTTCGTTATTAAATGTTGTCGATTTTCAAATAGTTTTCGAAAAAAGGATAAGTAAGAACCTTGTCCGAACCCGATCTCTGGATCACAGTTTTGGATTCGAGCTTAGGTTTTGAGTTCTATCGTGTTTAAATTCCCGGTAGAGTTTAGAACCGGGTGGCGACTCCAAACACCGTGTTTCAAGGATTCGAGTTTGAATTCTTTTCTAAAACTTGTTTTCCTTCAAAAACCCAATTTATCTTGTTAAAAACTCCCAAGCACGCATTTATATGCGTATGTCGTTTGGAAATCCTTCCTCCGAAAGCCTTAAGTCCCTATTTGGGTCCGCCTCTTAGCGGGGGGTATTAGGAAAGGAAAATTCCACTCACTTGGGAAATATTTTCACTTTAAAATGTTTTCCCTTTAAAAATTCATTTCCCAAAAAGGCTTTAATTTTTTTTTATAAAAAGTCGTTGCGCTCACCCTATACAGTAGTTTCCGCAGAAAGTATTAGGAATAAAAAACAAGACAATATGCGTCGGTTAATTACAAAAACGACGCCTATTCTCTGGTTTTTGGCGACGGTTTTCTGTATATAACCGTCGCCAAAAACCTTTATTTCCCCGAAAGCAATTTTCAGCTTCGGTTTTTAATACAATCGACGCGAATTTCTTATCACCATAGGCGCGTTTTCCACTAGTGTACGTATAATAAACGCATTAGTGAGCTAGATGAACAATGAAAAACAAATAAGGATGGATCTACAAGACTATGGAGAAATGTACTAAAGCGATCAAACTATACACGGGGTGCTTATTTTAGACTGTAAAGTACTTAACCTTAATAAATTCCTGGAGATTGGAAAACATGATTGGGGAACTTTGGGTTAGCCAAACCTGAAGATTGGTCCAAATAAATATCATCAGTAAGGTTACCATGAAGAAAAGCATTTACAACATCAAGTTGTTGAATTTCCACTACAAAAAAAATGAGGTTATAACGAAGATTTTTTTAACGACATTAAATTTATGCATTTTTATTTTTTTTGTTTAACCAAATTTTTTTATATTGTGTCGGCTTAATTACTATTTCAGGATGCTTTTCAATATATATTGCAATTATTAAAATATTTGCCTACATTTTTTTGAAAAAGTGTCGGTATTTTTATTTTTTTTACCGACGGTTATATTTTTAAGTCGATAAAAAGTGTCTTGATATTTTTTAGACCAAAGCACTTTTTATTTATGTCGAAACTACAAGAAATACAACATTTTTTTAACGACATTAAATTTATGCATCTTTATTTTTTTTAATTTAACAAGATTTTTTTATATTGCGTCGGCTTATTTACTATTAAAGGATGTTTTTCAATATCTATTGGAATTATTAAAATATTTGCCTACACCTTTCAAAAAATTATCGATATATTTATTTTTTACCGACAGTTAAAATTTGTAAATCAATAAGAAGCGTTTTTATATTTTTTTAGATCAAGACACTTTTTATTTGTGTCGATATATATCAATACATGGTGATATTGTTATTTTTTATTGGTATTTTTGTTATATTTAACTATATTTCAAAAATACTTTTATTTATATCGCCATAGTACGAATATATATTTTTACAATTTTTTTTATTGTATAGAAAAATGAAAGAAAATAATAATTTTAATTTTTTAAATTAATATATAATTTTAATAAATATAATTGAAATAATAAAAAATTAAAATTATTATTATTAAATAATTTTATATGAATTTATTAAAATTAAAATTTATATTTATATTTTATATTATTTTAATTTAAAAGTTAAATTATTAATTTTTAAATATAAAAAAATAAAATATAAAATGTATTTTTACTTGCTTACAAATAAACCCTAATGGTTTCTTTAACCCTTTCACCCTCCCCAGCATCTTGGCCGCTCTCCAGCATCTCTACCGCCCCCACCATCCCCTTTCACCGGCCTCCGCCGTCCCTATCCTCGCCGAGTAAGAGTGGCTTGTTGTCATCCGATGACCACGTGGTTGCATGTGAGCCATTTGGATTTTTGAGAGAGAGGAGTAACCGGAGGAGGATTTTATGCGTTTTGAATTTTCAAGGGAGCTCTGGGGTGTGAACCTGAATTTCCGGGGGAGGAAGAGCTCTTCGGTTTTTAAAGAAAAGGTAACGACTCCTTCTGTTCTATTTAGATTTTCTGGTTTTGTTTCTATTTGTTTTGGATTTTTGTTTTTCCTTCTGTCTTGATTGAGGTTTCCTCTATTTCTGTGTTTTCTACGGAAACTTCAAATCCGTAGAATTTTTTCTTATATCTTTGATTTTCGTTTGTCTTGTTTTTTATTCCTGGGTTTGTTTCTGGTTTTGTTTTAATTTTCCTGCATTTCTGGAATTTGTTTTATGCTCGATTGGTCTGTTATGATGAAGCATGAATTATTTCATGTATTTTCGTGTTGAATGTTTCAGATGTGTTGAGTTGTTCTTCTGGAAAATTTCTGTAAAAGCTTTATTGAATTTGCTGGATAGTTATGGTTCTGTATTGATTTAATAACAGATTGTTGTTGCTTTAATAGCTTCAACTGTTTGTTTATTGTTCTATTGTTCCTTGGTTATCATTTTGCTGTAAATTTGGAAGCATTATGCACATTAAGTAATATCAACCAGGGGGAGATTAGATCAACAGTATTGTAGTTTGTAGAGAAGATGAACCGAAAGCTTTTAATCAGTGAACTACAGGTAAATGTAATGTAAAATTGTTCAATTGAGAAGCTATGTTCGATGTTATATACATTAAGAAGTTTAATATGTTTTGCAGTGCCTAAAATTTTGCAAAATCACTTTGTCCTGATTTGGACTGCAGGATTTGTCGGATACTGTGTCTTTGATAGGTTTGTAAAGCCATATATGAATGGATACATCTGACTGAAATTATTTCCAACCTTAACTTCAGTTTACCAAATGAAAGTTGAATATTTGATTGCTTTTGAGTTTCATTTTTGCTGGAAAAATGACATTCCTGACTGTATGACCAAAATCTCCCCAATTTCAATCTTAATTGTTCGCTTCTTTCAATTGCATTTTTCGATGTCTGACCATTCATCTGTTTAACTCTCTTTTGCTGTATTGTGATTTTTTTTCCTCTTAATTTTCTGGGTCATATTCAATGTTTGTTTATAAACATTTAGATATAAGTGAAGAGATAGGTGTTGCGATTAAGTGAAGAGATAGGTGTTACGATTAAGGTTTGTTGGCTGTGTTTTCTGTTGATGAAAATTTGTCATGTAAGTTAGGTTTGGTTTTGATCTTCTGTATCCAATTTATGTTCTTATTTTTCAGTTCATCTACTAATGGGTTGAGCGTTAGGAAGGTGTATTCTACAAATAGGTAAAGAGAAATCATATTTTCTTCTTCTAGTTCATTATGTAACAAATTCATTCTTACATCAGACCCCTAATTCATTCATACTGTGGCTTAAATCCTTGTCCATTGATACTAGCTTCCTTGCCTCAGAATGTAGAATATTAAGGTGTAATGATAATGCAACAAGAAACATAAGAGCAATCCAGCTATAGGTTAGTGAATTTGGTATTTGGGAATATTGAAGTAGCTGTAGCAGCAAAGTTCTGCCGGCATGTTGCTGTTGTGCTTCTGGGTTTGCCTAATTTTTTCTGAGGCTTTGAAAAGCTAAGGAGAGGGCTTGGGCAGCAGCCACAGACAGAGGATTCTTCTGGACGAGGTAACTGCATATTCCTCTTCCTCTTCCCGTATTATTTCTCTTTTTGCTCTTTTCTTCTACAGTATTAATTAACACATGAATTGTTTGGTTTCTGCCCTTTGTTTACTCTCTGTGTTGTGTTGTCTGTGTTGCTTTGCCAATCAGAAGGTTGTTTGTTGGCCAATTATAACCATTCAAATTATTGATAAAAATTAAAGCCTGATGCAGGCGGGCCAGGTTGGCTTTTAAAAGGGCAATGTTTGAAATGGACAAAATTATGTAGCTTTCTATGTGTTTCATGTTTCACCAAATTGACCTTGACCTTTTTTATATGCTATACACCGTATATACTTGTTAATATACCATAATTTGAGTTTTTGAAAGCATATTTGAAGTTTAATTCATGTAATCTTAACATGTTTATTGTGAGTAGTATGTTGTATTGATTTCAAAGTTCAACTTGTTTGTAAGAAGAAGGTTTCTCTGATGAAGATGAAGACATAGATCAATGAAAACAAGCTTGTTGCACTTTTTAGAATGTTAATTTAGAAAATAGGTATAACTTTTTTAATTTTTTTAGAGCTATGAGCTTACAGTTGAAAATTTTTGGTATTTTGGAAGAATGACAATTTTTTTTGGGAAATTGTAATGAACTTATGGAAGTTGAAATATTCAATTTATTTTT
>CAOJCR010997985.1:0-11301 GCA_948330485.1 Euphorbia neoarborescens | reverse complement strand
TTTGGAAAATTGATTTATGGAACGAGTCAGACCGTTGACCTCTGAGGCAGACTCAGTTTGTTGATTTGTTAAGAGTAAGACCGCTGACCTCTGAGGCAGACTTAGTTTATTGGTGTTGTTGATTAGCCGAGTCAGATCACTGACTGTGAGGCAGACACAGATCGCCGACTTTGAGGCAGACTCAGAAATCCGACTGTGAGGCAGGGTCAGATTGCCGATTGTGAGGCAGGGTCAGATCACCGATTGTGAGGCAGGCTCTGGTTAATTAACATGTTGGTTTAAATTCTTGATTCTGAAAGAGGTTTGACATATTCTTGTGGTATATGAGCTTTGTGAATTCGATATTCGTTGTGTTGTTCTGGAAGTCACCTTGTGGTACTCGTATAAATTGTAGTTACAATAGTTTGCCGTTTTCCCATGTTATTGTTTATGTGGTTTTGTATAAATTGTGTTTTATCCTTCATGTGATCCTTGTTTAATTTTTTAGTTACATAAATTAATGGCTTAGTTAATTGTCACTAAGTGGCACTGTTTTTCTCAGATGATGCAGGTAATGATTGAACGGTTGCTTGGGCTTTCGTTGGGGCTCGTGAGGAGAGTTGACTAAGAAATTTTAAGCTTTATGTTAGAATGAACAACAATACTTGTAGTTTTCGGATATTCTTTTGATAATTTGAATAATGTTACAATAATACTTCAATTTTTTGTGAAGTTTTATTAAAGTTTATCTTTTTAGCACGTTGACAGCCTAGTTTTAGTGTAATGTTTCCGCCATTACATGCCCTTAAGGCTAGGTCATCACACGAGAACTTTCCTGATGTCGGCAAATTAGTTTTCCACAAAGTGCTCCTACTAGCCATCTCCTGAATCATCTCTTCCGCTTCTAACAGTGTCTTCTTGAAGATATTTCCACCTACAGGTGAATAAACCATAGCATGATTAGGTGGTGTTAAACCATGATAAAACGTGCTTACCTTAGTAGGTTATTCAGTTCAAGAGCTGCTGAAAGCATTACTAAACCTTGTTCAGATTCTCTGTTCCAAATTTCCTAATTCCCAAGATCTAATTCTTCTGTTGTACTATCTTCAATAATAGGAAGTACTATGCTAAGAACTTGTCCTCTAATTGATCACATAATGCCATGGATCTAGGATTCAAAGATTGGTACAACTCCATAGCCCCTCCGTTTAAAGAGAATGGAAATAGCTTCAACCTCACTACATCTTGTGGCATTCATGCAATCCTAGCTGTATCAGCCACTATCAAGAATCTGTCTAAATGATGATTGGAATTGTCCGTGATCCCTCCACTGAATTGCCTATTAGCATGAATCAAATGCACCAAGCTCACCTTCATGTCAAAGTTATTTACAGGAATATGTAGTAGAATGACTCTACCGTAGTCCCTAGGCTTGTAAGGAGCCATTAAGTCTTCCATGGCTTGATTATCACCAGCTCCAGCTTCTCTTTGAATCCATTGTGCTCATCATGACGGAGTTGTTCTGATTCAGCCATATCTCTTGCTATCATTTCCGCCTCTCTGCTGCACGTTGTGCCTTATCCATTTGATTGAGTCTTTCTTTTCTCGACCTTTGACTAGAAAGTAAAATTTTAGGGTCAAATAGCAGAATTTCTGGATTTTGAGAACGAGTTTGCACGCACCAGAAATAACACTTAACAATTATTCACACGAGGATATCAGAAAATCAGAAAACAAAAAATGAAATATGCATAAATTCATAAAATATTCACAAAAAAGAATACCTAAGTAAGCCATATACCCTAGGTTCGAATAGCACAGAGAATTAAATTCCCCGGTAATGGTGCCAAAAACATGATGCGGTTCGACAATGATATGAATTTAATGCTCTGGTTACTTAACTCAAGGGCAGGTGTACCTTATGGTTGTCAATCCATAAATCTGGATCATTAAGTCCAGGTATTGATCCCACAGGGAAAAGACCTCTCCAAATATCTAATCTAGGGCTTTAGCGTGTTATAGGCAATTAAATTAATTCTAAAATGTTGACTAGATTAAACTACTCCTAATGGTGATCTTGTCAAACAAACCCTTAACAACCAAAACCCTCGAGAAGTCCTTCAATTGTTATATCGACCTGTGAATATTAATATGGATGGACCTTATTAACCTAACCAAAAATCAATTGACCAAAGCAATGTAAGTAAGTATACGGATTAATCATAAATGAACGATATGGCAGTCAATCCTACTCTGTTATGTTCCTAGAATAAGATTCTCCTGATGAGTCCTCCTAGTTCTACGAATCAGAAAATTGGAACGCCTATGTTCTGTAGGATTATCAGTCCTCCTGGTTTCCCAGTTGTTAGTCTGGATCGCGTAGCGGATATGAATCAGATTTATTTTTAAGATTATGAGGCTACCAAAGTGCATGCATAAAATTAATCAAAACCACAAACACAACTTATATCATTAATCACTGGATCAAATCAATAAGGATGAATGAAATCAATGAATATAATTACAAAGATATGCCTAGTAGTTCACTAATACAAAATGAACATAAAGATGAATTAAGAAAACTTAGGTCAAAATCAATATCGAATTGTCAGACTCTGGTAGGCAAAATATCTTGCACATGTGATCTTCTATTCGAAAACTCACTTGTTCATACAAGCCAACTTTCCTCAAAAAGGGAAGATTCTAAGAAAGCACTTTCAATTAACAAATCTCAAATCTCGATTACAAAGAAAATTCTCAAACCTAGGGTTCATAAAAGTTTACCTCAACAAAGATAATAAAAAAAAACCTAAAAAGAGTATTCATATGTACTGTTATCAAAAGAAACCAAAAGAATGACAATCTCTGCATTTTTCCACAAACTAGTCATGGCCTACCATCCCCATATAAGTGGCATATATTGCCCAGTATATTTTCCACCCTTGATCAAAACCCTTAGTCTAGCTGTGGAATTAACCTGGCACATCGTGCCCTATCCCTCGGTACATCGTGCCTAGCATATTGTCTTCTTCCTATATGTTCTTCTGCCAATCTGCACTTTTTGTTGGTGTGCCTTACTTCTTAGGCATTGGTTCTTTTGTATATTGTACGGTTGCAATATTATTTGTACTATATACATTAAGTGTTATGGAATACTTAACTCAACTCAACTCAACTCAAGCCTCAATCCCAAGTTAGTGGGGGTCGGCTGCATCGGTTGAATTGTGAGGCAATCAAGGATGCAGGTAGATGTGGGCCCCACATTGTATTGGATAGATCCACATAGGAAACACTACAAGGAGAAGTAGTCATTGTTGTAATTCTTAGGTAGGACTTATTTTATCTGTAGACCTGAGAGCATTGCATCACTGCATAGAATCTCATGCACTTTGACTTACAGCAAATCTATCTGTAACATGACGTAAATACGGGTATGATCGGATGAGCCAGTGAACATGTAGCTAATGTGAATGTGTCAATGGAATTACCACTCAATACCCATTGAGATGATATCACCAGCCAGTTGAAGGATTAGGATTGTGAGTGTTCAGCTGTACCCAAATGAGTTGGGCCCTTATTTCTCTCAACAATCTAATCTAAATCAAGGATGATATAGTAGTGTGGGATGACGGGGCCATGCCCCTGACTATATATGTATCTTTAGATATTAGCTGGAAAGGGATAACACAAGTAGAGCTATCAGGACAGTTTAATCTCTACTAGGGATGCTACTAGCTATCTCGATTGGAGACTCTTATGCATTTACTAGAACCCACTTAATAGTCTGCAGGAATTGGTCCTATTGCCAATATATAGACAGTCCTATAGGATCTTGCACATTTAGCTTCTGGCTTCAGATTAGTTGGTATATGAGTTTGGATCATATTAATTAAATAAATATGGATTGAAGAAATCATACTTGATTTAATTAATGAATTAAATGTTAAATATTTAATTAATAAATTTACATGTGGTAATTAATTCATTAATTATGAATTAATTGAAATTCACATAGTGAATAATTTAATTAAATAAATTACATAGAATTTTAATTAATTAACTTATTACGAATGGAATTTAATTAGTGTATGTGCAATTGGAATTATCTAGATTTTGATGAAAATCTTATTATGCAAATTGAGATATTTAATTAAATTAATTTATAGTTAAATTAATTGATCAATTTACCGTTTAGTGAAACTGAGAATTAAAATATAATTCATGGATTTAATTAACCGTTTATAAAATTATTTTCAGTTGGTGGAATTTAATTGGACCAATCAAAAGTAATTAGGCTTGAGGAAGCTAATGGTATACGTTTTGTAAGCCAGGTCCATTAGGGTTTTACAGTCCATATATAAGGAAAAAGATGGATGAATTTAGGGTAACACAAGTGGGATTTGCGTTTGAACCCTAGTTAAAAAAGAGAGAGCTTTTTGTTTCATCTGTTCCGAGTGATCTCGTGAACAAAATTCAACCTCGACCCCGATAGCATGGATCTGTAGCCAAGAGGAGTTCGTGCATTACACTTTGGTTGGATCACTAGGATTCAATGGTATCTCGGCAGAGATCAACGGTAAGCTTCGAATCTTTCTATTTTATTTCTTCTGCAAAGCCTAATTAGTTCTAATAAGATGGATAGATAATTAAATGCCTCAGATTCACCAAATTAGTTCTATGGGGATTGAAATCAGAAATTTTAAAATCCCTTTGCCATGCTTGTTGAATTTCCAGGCATGAATTTGATCCCCTACACTTTTACCCTGGCACGCCATTCTATGCTTCTTTCTAGCAAAATCTTCTTTCCTCATACTATAAAACACATCAAAGCACCAACATCAATGGATCTATGTACATATAAACATAAGAGTCACTAAAATAGAGTCAAATATACAACATCATTGCAAAAACTAACAAAAGAACAAAAACATAGAAATCACTAGAAAACACAGAGGAAAATGCACAAAAATGACACAAATAACCAAATAATATAAACTATTGTCAAGAATATAAGGTCGGAAATGACCTTATCACTTCTCTCCCCCTCAAGATCTCTCTTGGTATAAGCCCTCTACTTCGTCTCTCAAGTGTTTGTGTCCATTTGAGCTTCTAGGTTTTGGTGTACACTACGACTCCTACTATAAGAACATTCAATTTTAGGATCAAAGAGAAAAAATTAAAAGTCATATGTGCGAGTTTTCATATATTAAAAATAAAAGTACTACTATAAAAAAATAAAACTAATTATAAAGATAAAAACACATACATATATATATATAAACAATGCTTAAATCAGCTATTCGACCTTTTATTTAGTCTTACAAGAAAATATTTCCCTGGCAATAGTGCCAAAAATTTGATGCATGTTGGAAGTAGTATGAAATCTAATGCTCAAATTACTCAACTAGGGTAGAGTACCCTATCATTGTTATATAATAAAAATACGATCTAAAAGTCTAGGTATCAATCCCACGGGGAAATATCCTACAATCACCAAACTAATCGAATTCCTAGCATGTCTAAGCGCAGTAAGAAAGCGATAAATAAAATAAACTAAACCTAAATATCTACTAATCCACCTACGATCTTGGTTATACTAATTTCAATATAATCCACAGGGTAGTTTATCTGATCTATGAATGAGAATGGAGATGGAAATAGTTATTATGCAAGCAACTAAAATTAGGTCAATTAAATACCCTAGATCATACAAATCAATAATTGTACTAGCGTTTTCATAGGTCTTAGTTATTCCTTATTTTGGTAATCCTTTTTTTGAGGCAAACTAATTCTTATGGTTTATAAGATTAGGGTTCATATATTCCACGAAGTTGTTAGTTCCAATGGTTGCTTAAGGTTAAATCCAACTATAACCATGAGTATATACCTAATCGATATAAAACCTCACGAGACAAAATAATCATAAAAACACAATTCACAAGAAGTAAATCAATTAAACTTCAAATAACAGCAAACTTGATTCATAAAATAGCTATGTAACTACTTAACGGTCAAATCAAATAAGTACAGTAGAAGAATTGCAACTAATTAATCAAGTAAGAGAAAAAAGACTTACTCCATT
The DNA here is from genome assembly GCA_948330485.1 of Euphorbia neoarborescens. NCBI lineage: Eukaryota > Viridiplantae > Streptophyta > Magnoliopsida > Malpighiales > Euphorbiaceae > Euphorbia > Euphorbia neoarborescens. The sequence continues at coordinate 5,240 of CAOJCR010997985.1, read as the reverse complement.
TAGTTGAAGAACTGGACTCCAAAATAACTTGAATGAAGATGAACCTCTATAAAAAAAAGTCCAAAGATCAGAATCGTAGAAGCGGAAGAATCATTGTATAATAAACACAATCCTTGACAAAAATAATGAAATCAATATAAACCCTAGTCAAACCTTATTCAAGTTTTAACTACTTCAAGAGATGGAATAAATTTTACTAAAATATTATTTAATAAACCTATTATAGGATAGGTCAAACCTATCCCAAAAAAAAAAATTGTAAAAACCCAATATTTTCCTCCATCCATATACCAGCATGCCGTGCTTACCCCTCGGCTCATCATTTTGAGTAGCATGAGCTGACTTCTTCATTGGCACTCTGGGATATTAGATTCTGTCAACTTTGGAATTCTAAATTTTTTCACTAGCACGTCTTGCTAATAAATGACAAGATGTACATGCTGGCACAACTCCTTTCTCAAGAAGCACGCTAGCGTGCTAGGCTCTCCATCATTGCATTTCTCATGTTGATTTTCACATTGGCACACCATGCTGAACCCACAGCATATCATGCTGACCACTTTTTTAGCTCTTTGCATTTCTTTGTCATTGAATTTATCAAATTTCTGCACCAGCGTCAATACGTAACAACACAACACTCATATAAATGGCATCAAAGCACAAAAAATCATAGTAAAGAGCAATGATCTAATCCAAATAATCATCACGATGCTCAATCATAAAAAAAAATTGAAAATTAACCAAATTAAAATTAAACAACAAAACTAAAAATCATGCAAAAACATACATGCAAACATAATAAAAGACACAAATCAAGTTATCTATAACTTCAAAACTCCTAACAGAATAGGTTTGAAAATAATCCTATCAATAGCCTAACCCTACCCTTAGCATCCTTACCAAAGGAGCTCAACCTAATCATATATATTTTCCTACCTCTAGTATCCTATTCACTACTCATACTTAAGAAGCCATATATTGTCTTCGGTAGCCTACCTATTGGAGTCTTGGCCCTGCGGGATATTTTCAGCTCAAGCTAACCTGTGCTTTGTATATCATGATATGCATATACAATTCCAGTAATTAACCACTCTACATGGTACATATACATGTTGTACATTATATGGCATAACCTTTAACCACATCCACTTACAGTCATCTACATTTCCCATGCCATATGATGCATGTACATATTGCATGTCATAACACATAACTCAAATCCCTAACGTGGTGTAGGCAACCCAAAATTGTTCCACCAAGTTTTTTTATAGGTTCTCACCCCCAAATCAATTCACCATGTCTTTGGGATATGTATTTAGTTATGGCAAGACCCCCACTTAATGACCTATGGAAGTTAACACATATTCATATTTAATTATGTCTACACACGCTCGCTTGGTTCACATGCAAGAATCTATTTCTATGTCCGAGTATATCCATACATACAAGCTTGGTTCAATGATAAGGTCATTTTCGACCTTATATTCTTGGAATTAGTTTGTATCATTTGGTGATGTTTGTATTATATTTGCATGCTTTCTTCCTTGCCTTTTGGTATTTTTTTGTGTTTTTGTTCTTTAGTGGGTTTCCATAAGTTTTTCAATCTCTTTGAATAACTTGACTGTAATTTTAGCAACTCTCATGTTTATGATTATTTGGATCATATATTATTAGTGCTTTTATGCATTTTGTGCCTATAGATAGGAATAAGGATCGAGAGCAAAAAGTGGAGCACATGAGTCAAAGAACAAATAATTCTATTGAAGAAGGTGTGGCACGACGTGGAGCTAAGATGGCATACTATGCTAGGATGCAGAGTAAGGATTGCTAGAAGAGTTAGCAGGCCTCGTTCTAAGTGTGGCACATCATGCTAATATACGTGTTAGGTATGATACGGTGTACCAGGATACATGCCAGGTTGCGGGACAGAAGGCATAGTTTAACCTGTGTCGAGCCTGGCACATCATACCATGTTAAGTTATGTATATAATTTTTATAATTTAACTTGTTTTAGGTTGATACTTTTGGGAAACATATAATTGCTATTTTTAGGGTTTATTTCCAATATCTTTTGATAACAAACATTCAAGAACCCTAGTGTTTGAGATTTTCTTGTATTCTAAATTTGGGATTTTAATCGGAATGTGTTTTTCTTTGAATGTTCCTCTTTTGTAGAAAGTTGGTTTACAAGAACGACTTTTCTTATAGAGATTCACCTTTACGGGATTTCCCACCTGCCAGAGTTCGAAATCTGGGTAACAAGTTGGCATAAGTTTTACTTATTCAATTCTTATATCCGATTGCCAGTTGTGAACTGCTTAGGGTTATTCTCATGATTCTATTCATTGATTTCAAACATATTTATTTATGTGAATTAGTGATTGATAATCTAAGTTAATGTTTGTGATTTTGGCTGATTTTAGGCTTGCTCTGTGATAGCCTCGTAAACTCTCTAACATATTTGATTCATAAGTGTTATACGACTCAGACTGCCAACTGAGCAACCGGGAGGACTGACAATCCTGAGGAATACAAGCATACTGATTTACTGATTCATAGAATTAGGCAGCCTCTACAAAAGGATATTACCCTAAGTACTTCTCATAGTAGGAGTCACTACAGTATCATGCATATTAATTGATTCAAGATACTGCATTGCTTTGTTTATTTGATTTCTTGGTAGGTTATTAAAATCCTTCCCCATTTATTGTCATAGGTCGGTCTAACTGTCGAGAGACTTCCCAAGATTTCAATTATAAGGGATTGCTGAAGTATATCACATGGGATATAACTTAGTGTCAATTCCAGAATTATTTACCACTTATAGCACACTTAAACCCTCGATTAGGTATTTACAGAGGTATTTTTCCTGTGGGATTGATACCTGGACTTAAGAGCCAGATTTATTACTTAACAACCACATGTTACACTACCCTTGGGTTGAGTGATCAGATCAATAGTTTCACATCACTATCGACACACACAACTGGTTTATAGCCGCATAGTGATTTCTACTAAATAGAATGTTTATATTCCTTTTTTTATGTTTTATGACATAGGTTTAATTCCATTGATATGATTACATGCTAGAAAACTGAGACAAAAAGCCGGGTTAGGGTTGCTAGAATAATTCAACAAAGGAAACCTCGTGTCTCTAGTTATTCGACCTAGATTTTGTACAGGAAAATTGAAAGGAAATTTACTCGATAAGTTTTGAAGAAAAAATGATTTTTCAGTCTTATCAATGGGTTTCTAAAATGGTTTTCTAGGTCTAGTTGGCTTCGATCAATCGAATCAATCCGACTATCTCCTATTATGCATGTCCCGAGCATCTATCTTCCCTCTTCTAATGCATTTCAATTTTATATGTCCTAATAGAGTCTTACTTGTCGTATCTATGCTAACCTTTATGTATACAGGGTATTCAAATTGCTTAGTTGTATGTTTAGGTTTTTTATTTTATTTATTTTTATGCACTCCATAGATTTAAAGTAAATTAGGTTATTGTATCTCATCTCCTATTTCTTATAAATGTATCCCCGTAAGTGGCTTATTGTGAAAAGGATGTAATTTGTGTTTATTTTTATGTATTTATTTACCAATTTTTAGTGCATTTGCGAATACTAAATTAAAGAAGAGAATTGAGGCCTTAAGCTATAGTAATATATTTTATTTATTTATTTACCAATTTAGAATTAAAGAAATGGGGTTAATAAGTTATTATCCCTACCAGAATCTCTGGTAAATAGTGTTGGACTTATATTTAGGTTTTGAGAGACAGTGTGATTTAATTCTCAGTGGATCTTAAAACCCGGTGGCGACTCTGGTAAATATTTTTAGAGATTCGGGTTTAAGTCTCCTTAATGCGATTTCATTTTAAAAATATTTTCAATAAGTTTGCATTCACGTATGTCATTGTCCAATTCCTAATAGACCTAATTAACTAAAAAGGAAAGACCTCCGCTCACACTCAATAAAACAATGATATGGACTTATCTATCTAGGTTTGGAAAACTTTAATTATTTGAAACTCGAAAATAGGGGCGAGTTGCTCGGTAAATTTATGGGTCCAAAGTGGATAAAATAGATTTCATAAATCCAAAGGAATTAAAACTACAAATAAACAGACAATGAGCAAAGCTTAATACCTGGGGACTCTATAAAGGTACGCCCAGTCATAATGGGTTTGTGATATGACGTGAAAAGCATGTGTATTTTGCATATAAAACTAGTATAAATGATGTATATTTTGTGTATTTAACAAGAGTTTTGTTTTAGAATTATGTATTTTGCAAGGTTTTCAAGACTCAAGGTGATAAAATTACATCTTGGAAGAGTTGGGACAAATGGGATAAGAAATGGATGGAAACCGGACAAAAGAGCAAAAAGAAGGAAGAATGGATAGAAGACAGTCGTGACCGCAGCAAGCCTATCACGATCGCGACTTATAGCAAATTCTAGGGCTAAGTTCCAAGAGGCTATTGCGGTCACAACTTCACCTATCACGATAGTTACTAATGCATGATTCAAGACAAAAAGGTACAAATGACAGTTAGGATCGTGCCCCTGCACCCTGTGATCACAACCTGCTCGATTTTTGGCAGTTAATTCCAAAAGTCTTACATGAAATGACCATTGTATTCCCTCCTTTTTCCCTCTAAGTTGATCCTTATCGACTCTAAACAAATCCTATAACGTTCTAACATCCTGTACCCAATCAAAACACATAATTAACACTATAAAACTCTATAAATACCCATCAAAGCTATCATTTACAGTAGATTTTGAGAGAGAGAACACACTCTACAAGAAATACAAACTTTTAGGGAGAGACTCTTGAGAAGGACAAATTTCACTCTCATTCAGAGGATTCACAAGAGTAAGATGAAGTCTCTACATCTAGAGAAGACATTCTTCATATAGGAGAAAGAGTTACAACCCCATAAGGAGTTGTACTCTTCTCCTTGGTTCTTTATTTTTCTATATTTATATTTTGGGGAGAGTTAATCATACACTCTTATATTTTATTATTTACTTGCACAAAATTCCCTGAATTGATGAAAAACTCCCATTGGACAATCTCTATAATGATTGATAACCATTAGATGGATTGATTATTAGTGTTTTACTGCAAGAATACTTCATTATAATTGATGTTCTTTAAACATGTTAGTCATGAAATAAGATGGAATTACATGATGTTATTTTACGATTCTTTATTTATTTCCTTGTTTAACTAT
>CAOJCR010996873.1:0-11330 GCA_948330485.1 Euphorbia neoarborescens | reverse complement strand
CAAAGTTTTATTTATCGAAAACTTTTAACAACAGATACTTAGTTCGGATTAATATCAAGCGAAGTTCTAAGATCCGGGTCAGGTAAGTATGATGAGTATCATTTAAAGTAAACCAAAGCGATTATCACTCGGCCAAACCGGATAGGCCTATCATACATTTGCCAGAAAATGTACGAAGAGTCTCAGATCCGAAATCAATGGAACATGTAATGAGGGAAGATCCACTTTCCTAACTAAGGATATGATACAAATTTGTTTCCCTTTTTTCACATTCAATTTTTGAAAAAAGTACCAATGGTAATCAAGTTGATGACCAATACATAGCAAAACTACTCAATGAGGAGGTAAGTCATTCCAATTGACAAAAATCTCTATATTTCATACGCCATTTCTAAGATCATTTCATTGACTTAGGCATCAGAGAGCCCCACAATAGGGCCGTCGATATTCTTCTGGTGCAGGTTTTTCGGTGACGGTAGCCAGTGAGGAAGAAGAACTTATTTCTACCGGAAATATCATTAGTGCGGTGAGCGTAGAATATGTGAATCATGTCAACATATTCAGGACATATTTCTAACATGAATACTAGCTCAGGAATAAAGAAAAAGAGTACGACATCTCAGCTAGGTTCAAGTTTGGTCGCAGCCGGAGAGATGGAACTTCGATCCATGATGGTGGAGCAAATCATACAGAGCTATTCTATGGCACACTAACATGCGGCCATGCTACAGCAAGCACTAGCCAACAGTTCGATAATGGCAGGGTCAACGATTAATGTAAATACACCATCTAGAATCATGAACACCACCAGCATAACCAGTGAACAGGAGTTCGTAGGCACAGTCCCACAGATCAATAGAGCTCGATCTCACACATTAGGCCTAATCACCGCAGAAGTAAATGTAAGAAACTCTAAAGCAGGATTTGGAAACTCACTGCTGCCTTCAGAGTTTCATAGAATGGAAAACTGGAGAAGAATAGAACAACTTTCAAACATTGACACAAGTAGCTAGAGACTGACAGTGAGTTCTTACTATACCTCAAGGGGTTTTCTATATCTATCAGTGTACGGTGCCTAGGGATAGGCTCAATACCCAGATGGCAACTTGACATGCATTTGCCAGTAGTCGGAAACTACTACCAAACCGCTCACTAAAGGGCAGTGTACCCTGTCGCTGTCAAGTAATAAATCTTGGTAAGTATAGGTATCGATCCCACAAGAAAGTACCTACAAGCACCAAACTATTGGGCTTCCTAACGTGTCTGAGTGGATAATAAATTGAGTATAATGCAGAAAAATAAACCTAAACTAACCAATGATCCACATTTAATCTTTATTTATATCGAATTCGAAAACACAATGCAGGTGGCGCATCCGATCTATGAATATTAATGGGGATGGCTCAATTAGGTCAAACTAAGGTCCGAAAAGGCAGAAACTAATGAACCCTAAATATGCATATCATACAATTCAAACTAGTGACTCTAGGTCCGATTATGTTTCCTAGCCGTATTTCCTTGTTTAGAGCCGGTCTAGCTCTAGAAATCAGAAAATAAGAACCAGTATGCTCCACGGAGTTGTCAATTCCAATGGTTGCCTAGGGTTTAATCTAGGTAGGGTTACATATATAAAATCGGTGAAATTGGGACTTTGTAAGACTAGTTCAAAATTACAAAATCAAACACACGAGAGAATTAATAATAAACACGCAAGTCAAAACCCTAATTCAGCAAAATTGAGACAGAATGAGTTAATAAATCAATCAGCAATTAACAGGTTGTAAGCTCACATTAAATTAATAAAAAAAGAGAGAAGTAAAAGTTATGTCCAATTCAAATTAACGAGATCTTAACAATTTGAAAACGCTGAAGGAGAACCGCTATAAAAACGCCAAAATTCAATTAAGAACTCGCGAATCACAAATGAGGAAGATTCTGTATATAACAAGCACGTCAACCATTGTTGAAGAAATCAAAATCCAAGTATAAACCCTAAATCCTCGTCAAGTTCTCGGTACAAGATTGAATGAAAGATAACCCTAAAAACAAACCCTAATAATCCTTATATACTTATAAGAGAAAATAAAAATAAAATAAAATTCTTTTTGCTGAAAATTTTGAAACTCATCGAGTTATAGGCCAACACGCTGAGTTATGAACCTTTGCTCCTGTAAACACACTGAGTTCTTATAACTCACCAACGTGTTATGCTTCTGCCCAAATTCTCCTTTTTCCATCGCAACATAACTCGTCGTGTTATTATGCAACACGCGCGAGTTGTTGTCTTCAACTGCCTAGGAACACGCCGAGTTGCACCAACTCGCCGGCATGTTCCCTTCTACCCTTCTAGCCTTCGATAATGCTAGATAACATGTCGAGTTTTTAATGCAACACGGTGAGTTATTCTTTCCTCACTCAGCATGCCGAGTTTGGGGTCGAGTTCAGCTCCTCTTCGGCCTTTAACTCTTCATAACTTCCTCGTCTGATCTCCGATTTTCATGATCTTGGACCCGTTAGAAAGCTTAAGTCACGAACTTCAATTTTCATTCAATGCTTATTTCCAAATTCTTCCTCCAACTACCTTGAAATCTAGTCTAAAGATTTGAACTCCTTTTAGCTCCACAATCGGACTCCAACATCTTGTTCCTCTGCTTTCCTGTCTCGGGTTTCACTCCCCTGCACTGATCAGCTCAAGAAATGGGTCAAATTATACAAGTCCTTGGTATCAACGACCTCATAGCAAAACAAATCAAAATAAAATATAAAAGACCCAAAAAATATTCATAGACTCAAAACACAATAGAAACAAAAAAATGCATGAAATGCAACACAAGAACGCTAAATATCAGTCAAATTATCCATCAATGGGATTCCATAAGGCCAAGAATATAAGGTCAAAATTGACCTTATCACAACTACTGAGTGGGTTTGTTCCTCCTGATTAGGAAAATAATGTTTATGTCTCCCCTAACAACCCGGGCAATGGAATGGTAATGTTAGAAGCATGCCCACACTTTGTCACCACCGAAAATCTCATTTCTGGGGAAAATGGAAAGCTTTTGTTCGACTGGTTGAAGTCCAGCCTAAGCGAACTAGTCATAGCTTTCCAAACCCTATTATTGGACGTAGGGGATCCACCATTATCCAAGCGAATCTTAAAGACAATCATGAAGAAAATTTAAACTGCCCCCATTGCCCACTTATAGAGGGAAAACTGACTCAATTATCCATGTAAAGAAATATGCCAACCTAATGAATATAACACGAGCAGATGAAATATTGTTGTGTAAAATGTCATCTTCAACCCTCGACGGCCCCGACTCAACCTTCGATGGCCCAACTCACATGCGGATCCACCTTTAAGAAGCCATTAAGTTCAGAACAACCAACTTGGGCAATGATTTAAATATCTGTAGGTTATTTTTAGCTTTATTTTTCTGATAGTCTTTGCAAAAACTTATTTCTAGGCGAGAGTGGAGAAGAAGCCCACACCTGAGCCTATGACTTCTTCGAATAATGAAAAGTAGTAGCAGAGAGAAGGCAGAGGAAGATGGGACAGCTGTAGCTACACCGCATAGAAGACAATCAAGGCACAAAAACTAAAAAATGAGAGTTTGGTAGATAGTCCAATTTTAGGTACCTTGCACTCTCTGGTGGTGGAGTCTTACCCTCACTTGAACTTTAATGCCAACCATTGTGCCTTTGAACACTAAATGTAGGAAGTGTGTATATATGACTATTGTAAGTGAGGTATATTAGGACTAAAAATCAGTTAGGCAAGTCGAGACTAAATTTATGTAATGTGATTAGGATAACTGTGGACACTGTAGCATTTGCAACATTATTTATTCGTAATTGAGATAGGATACTCAATTGTGATACCCGATGTATGTAATATTATCACTTCACACAAAAATCTTCAACTTCGTAGAAAGTGGTTTAAAACTATTGATATATAGTGAAAAATTACAAAAATATAATAGTTAGATAGTAGGTTTTCATAAAAAAAATTAAATTTTTTTTACATATTACAGAATATTTGAAAATATAATTTTTACGTAAAATCTTTAAATTTTACAAAATTTGTAGAATTCGAGACTAAATTTATGTAATGTGATTAGGGGTGAGCAAAACCAAACTGAAACGAAAATTAAACCAAAACTTGAAAGAAAAATCGAATCGAACCGAACCAAATATTAATTGGTTTAGTTTTGGTTTTTATATATTAAAAATTTTAGTTTTCGGTTTGGTTTTTAGTTTTTTGATTAAATAATTGAAATAACAACAAACCGAATTGAAATTATAAATTGTTATAAAAAAAATTAAAATTGTAAATATTATATTCATATATTTGATTCGTTTGTTATTTTTATTATTATGTTAGTTTTTGAAATTATGAATTTAATTCGTTGATTGTTGTTACATACTATTAACAAAAGAATTAATTGCTTATAATTGTGACTAATTAGCTAATTTATTTTCTAACTTTTAAATTTTCAGGTTCAAATTTAATCGATTAATAAAAATTTTAAGTCAAAACTTAGACTTGAGTTAGTGCGGCAGATAATTTATATTATTTAAACTTTTTAAAGTATAATAAATTTCATTTTTTTTACTTTAATTGTTTTTGTTCTTTATTTACTACACATTATAATTGATCTATGATATAAAAAGTTATTGGTATATTACAAAATAAATTTATAATCGACTGTTGTGAGCACGGAATGTTCTATTCTAATGAGAAAATTTATATACCATATTTTAATCAGGATGATTCGAAAATTTAAATTTATCTATGCGATTTTGAAATTACATATTCTTCGATTATGTTAAAGAATTATAATATTAATAATAATTATTATATGGAAAAAAGAGAAAAGAAAATAATAGTATTTAAAAATAATAAAAGAATGAACAATTACGAACAATTATTAAAAAAAAAAAAAGTTGTACACGAATTGATGTGTAATAATGGTATTTATTTAGTAATTAGAAAAAAGGGGAAAGGAATGGACACATATGTAGGTACACGCATTAATTGGTAATTAGTTAAAAGAATATAAATGAGTCGCACGACTCATCTTTTATTTTAAGATGAGTCGTACGGCTCATTTTATTAGAGTACGATTCATCTCCAGCTAACCGACTTGAAATGAGTCGTCCGACACATCTTTGAGTCGTCTGACTCATTTCATTTGAGTCGTCCGACTTATCTTTGGTCCAACTGATTTGAGATAAGTTGTTCGATTCATCTTTGAGTCGTACGACTTATATCTTTAGGGGGCCGAATCTGACTGTTTCGAAGTCCAAAAAGCGTCCGTTCGTTTGCCCCAAAATTCCTATAAATAAAGGCATAATCTCATTCTGAAAGGGAGGGGGAGGAAACAAAGTTATCTTTAAACGATTTGTTACGTTTCAAAGCTCCAAAAACAGTCAAAACTCTACCGAAAAATTTGGATTTCCAATTCAAACCCAGATCTTATCTCCAATCACTTGGAAAATATATCGAGGTAATACCCGAAGAGTCAAAACTCTCGCACTTAATTAATTTATATTTATTATTTATCTGTGTTTATTTTCTATTCCTTTACTGCTTTATTTTTATTTTATTATAAAGATCAATTATTTTATATTAGATTATCCATTAACCAAAATAAAATAATGTCCGATCTTACATTTATTTTGTAATAATATTAATTTTAAATATTGAATTCGGATTTTCCTCTTCGGCTTTCAAAAGCCAGATGCTTTTGGAATTCCTATATAATTCAATGTAAAATTAATTAGGGATTTGTTATCTTTTATTATTATTTTTATTTCTTTACATTTTTAATTACAAAGGTTAATTATTGCATTTTGATTTTCTATTAACCAAAATGGAGTAATGAAAATCTTACATTTATCTTCAATGATGTTAATTTATTTATTGAAATTGGGATCTCTTTTCTTTGGCTTTCAAAAATCAAATTTCCTTAAAATTTCAATATAATTCAATGTAAATTAACTAGAAATTTATTAAAATAATATTTAATTCTTTTGGGTTATGAATTTAACCCATTTGGTTCCTAGATTAGAATTTCTATTCTAATCTCAAAATATTCAACTGAATTAAATAAAAATCTTCTCTTTTTTTACTTTATAGTTTCTATTATTTTATTTTCTTTTCTCTTTTATTCATTCTTTATTTACGATTTAATCTGTATTAACTTGTAAATATTTTCTTTTTTTTATTTTTTTCTTTTATTTATTCCATGTTTATGATTTAATTCATATTATCTCGTAAATATTTTTTTATTTTCTTTATATATTTCCTTTTTAATTTTCAATATTTTCTTCTTTTTTATATTCATTTATTTATTTTTTTAATCTTTTTTCATTATTTTATTTATTTCTCTTTTTTTTATCTTTTTCATTATTTTCTTATTTTCTTCTCTTTTTATATTCTTTTTTATTTTTTAATTATTATTTGTTTATTCTCTTGTTTTATTTTTTATTTATATTCTTATTATTTTATTTCGTGAATATCTTATTATTTTCTTTCTGAATATTTACTTCTTTTATTATTGCATAGGAAAACCTTAGAATTGTTATTAGAATCCCTTATGAATAAGATATTCATATATCTTGAGATAACATACTCACTTTACATGTAATACATGCAATTTTAGCCAAATTTGTTTTCTTTAATTAAAAAAATCCGATATGTCATCTTTCTACCATGTCTGCAAGTACAATCCCGAAATTGTCCAAATTTTAGGATTGTCATGTCTGTAACTATTATCTGTTTTGCAGATTTTTAATTAGGTCATATTATGCGTTTATTTCATTTAATTTTTCAATAATATAAATTGTCATTGCATATAGATTTTTTTATGTAATTTAGGCAATTGTATCCCTTTTCCACATTTTTATCAATTGTACCCCGTATGGTAGTTTGATGTGCAAAGGTTGTAATGGTATGTTTACTTATTTATTTATCGCTTTCACGTGTGGGCTTTGCATGTATAACTAAAATGAATTTAAGTCTATATAAATGCATATTTTAATTTCAATTTCCAAACTAGTAAGTGATTTATCCCGAACCTAAAATCTCATTTTTGTTGTATGGTGGCCTCATCCGGTTTAGCCATACTAAATTTTTCGGTTAAGCTGATCCGGGTGGCGACTCTAAAATGAACCTTTCAGAACCATTTTTATTATCGATAAAGATCGAATTTTTATTTTCAAAATTCATTTTTCTGATTTGTCATCCGCTTACGATAGCGACTCCGCTTGGGACTATTTTTTTTAATTAAAGTTTTCATAAACTTAAATTGAAAACTTTTTGGATAAATACCGAATATAGGTTTGGAAATTGGAATTGGAATTCATTCTTTTATTTTATGCTTCATTTAGATCTTGCATTTTAGGACCACCCTTATACCCGGTGATTCCCAAGAAAATGCCGCTTATTTTCATAGTCTGGTTATAAGGACGTCTATTGGGAGATCCACTCATACGCTTTGTATGGAACATAACTATTTGTTATGAGGAATATATAAAAGCTATGGGAGCCTTTGTTATAACCATTGACCAAACCCACATATAGAAAACTTTAGCAACTTCCCATAAGGTACCCAAAGCTTGTATGTTTGCATTGGTAGTTGCATAAAGCCCACCTAGGAAAGAGACTGCCTTGACCACGTGGGATTATAAGGTTAGGAGTGTCGTTTTTCTAATGTGTGCTTGTTATTATTGTGCTATGCAAATGCTTGTCTAACCCCCAAGCCATGATCCAAGCATCTGCATCCCATCATGCTAACCACGTTTTTATGTAGCCACTATGCATTCTATCTTCCTACGCGTTAATGTTTTCTGTGTAGCTCCTGTTGTATGTTTTTTATGCATTAGGACACACATATGCATATTTAGGATGTGCACAAAACATCTCATATATCCATAACATGAAAAGTATGCTCATGCATTCTTCTATAACCCTGAAATATGCCCATGCATTTCTCAAAAGTATGCTCATGCATTCTTCTATATCTATAACACTAAAGTATGCCCATGCATTCTTTGAAAATATATGCATTCAACATAAAGTATGCTCATCATTCTTTAATATCCATAACATGAAAGTTTGTTTATGCATGAAAGTAAGCTCATTCATCATAAAGTATGTTCATACATTCTTTAAATGCCTAAACATCCATTTCTCTCATCAGAAAGTGTGCATTCATCATAAAGCATGTTCATACATTCTTTAAATGACCAAACATCCATTTCTTTCACCATGATATTCAAAAGTATGCTCATTCATCACAAAGTATGCACATGTTTTCTTCACATGAATTGCGATATGTTAATGCATTTTTTTTCACACGAATAACATAAGAATGTGAGCATTCATCCTCACCATGAATTACATGTTCATGCATGATATTCAAAAGTATGCTCGTTCATGACAAAGTAGCTCATACATTCTTCACGTTCTTTACATGTCACTCAAAGTATACCCACACATCTCTTTATACAAAACATGCATGGTTCATACATATATCCATACGTACTTTGTTGAGTATACCTGTGCATTCTTTATATGAAATGCATACCCATAAATACTTCATTAAAGTATGCTCATGCATCCTTCACATACAATATACATTTTAATACATGTCCATCAAAGTATGCTCATGAACTCTTAGCATCAAATACATATGTTCACACATGTCATTTAAGTATGTTCATGCATACTTCGCATAAAATATGCATGTTCACATATGAACATGCTTATTTTGCATGAATTATTCATTTAAGTATGCCATTTCTTGTAATGTTTTATACACATAGTATAGGATTCATTTGCACCTTTACAAAAGCAAGTTCATCCATATGAATACACGTTCAGTTCCTACAAGTAACATGCTTTATTCAAAATTTATTTCATTCATGTGATAATAAATTGAGAAAAGTTTCAATCCCAAGTTTAATATTGTTCTCATCTTTCTATCCAAATGAAAAAAGGGGGTTTTGAATAAGCACGGTTTCAAAATAGAAATAGTACAAATCAATCATCCGTACTTATGGAAAACCATACCCATGCATTAGCATGCCATATCATTAAGACATGCAGAATTCCACCATTATGGCATTGACACAAACATGTAAGAACTACCCACATAGCACAATAGACACCGCTTCATTAGGTCGGTATCCATATTGCTGGTAAATTAATAATTGGTCTCATCAGAGTCCTACTTGCCATTATTTTTATTTTTTTCTGAACACCACACTAGTCATAGGCAAACATGATAATCATGCACAATCATCTACTCCTAGTCTTGTGTGCATTACAAATATTATATCGGTATCATGTCTAGGCATCTCACCATAGGCTAGTCATCCAGTATTTAGGAATCTTTCTGGAAGTCCCTTTTCATCCTTTGATTGTAAGACCAATAGCTTTACAACCTCCTGCGATTTTTTTGTCATTTTGTCACATCCTAACATTTTCAACATTATGATAAAATTCAGGCATTTGATGCCATACCATTCTTTATGCCATTCATAATGCCATGTCATTCCAAGACATCTAAATGCCATGTCATTCATGCCATCAAGATCATGTCACGTCATCCATATGTTATGCCCTGCATATTGCCTTGTCATCCATATGCCAATTATGTATATTTCTTTGTTATACATATGCCACATCATATCATACATGTTGCCTTGTCATCCATATGTTATGACATGTCATGCATGTTGCCTTGTCATCCATATGCCAGTTATGTATATTGCTTTGTTATCCATATGCCACGTCATATCATGCATGTTGGCTTGTCATCCATATGCTATGACATGTCATGCATACTGTCTTGTCATCCATACATCATGTCATGTTAGTCATTTTATCTTGTAATCCATACAATATGTCATGACATCCATATGACATATCATTTTGTTTGCTATGACATTTATCGCATATGACATTTATCATACATAGGTATTAGGGTCGCGTAACGACGTCCGATATCATTAGTTAATGTGCCTGTTGCATATTTCACGATCACTTTTCATATCCATCTACCCACTATAGGGGAACGGTGAGATGCATTCATGAGTTTGCACAAGTTAAATCCTAGCCGTCGTCTAATTTCCTCCATGGTAGGGCAAATCATTAAGACACACATCACCATTTTAAGCATACAGATGCTAAGCACTAGTTGATTTACCATATTATGTGCAGTAAACTAGGTTTAAACCCTACAATCATGTAGACATCCCAAATATAGTAAGTCATTTACATTTGCATCACTGCGCACTCATGTATTTTCACATCTATGTCTTTCCACAGATATCTCAATATAGCATCATATGGACTAGAACATTATTTACATGTTTTCAAGTATCTATTGTCATGACATCTATATTACATGCATGCCTATTTCAGTGATAACTATTATGGCCATAGAAAGGATCACCAACGCGGGTTTACATTCAACATAGCAATAAATAACTCAAGAACCAACAAGTGTAGTTGATAAGCAAACTTCTCATACATCATTTTTATACAAAATACACATGAAACATGGATGCCCATATTGTTCTTCACATCAAATATATATGATTTGACATGCTCATTAGGTATGATCGTTAACATTCATTCTTTATGCACACATGCTTCATCAAGTATGCTCATACCGTCATCCAAGATGCCAATGCATTTCATAAATACCCAATGCATCTCTTAAGTAAACATATTCATCTAGAGTGCCCCGTGCATTTCTTAAATGCCCATGTTCATAAAATGCCCATGCATTCTTAAATATACATGCTCACTAAGTACTTAAGTATCTTCCATATAAAGCATACACGCTTACACATATTCATTAAGTATGGTCGAACGTTCTTCATATGGAATATATGTACACACATACTTCTTTAGGTATGCTCATGCGTCCTTCACATATTGCATCCATATGCCTTGTGTTCTTCATGTAAAGCACACGTCCATACATGTTATCTAAGTATGTACAGACCCTCTTCATGTAAAATACACAATCATGCAAAGTATACCCATGCATTCTTCACATGAATTACAATATAATTTACACAGGAGTATGACCATTCATTCTCTACATAAATTACATGCCCATGCATGAGTATGCTTATTCATCCCGAAATATGTTCATACACTCACCATATGAATTACTATATGTTCATAGGAGTATGGCCATTCATTTTCCACAAAAATTACATGTTCATTCATCTCGAAGTATTCCCATGCATCCTTCATATTAATTGCATTACATAGGAGTATGATCATTCATTCTCCACATAAATTA
>CAOJCR010995682.1:0-10567 GCA_948330485.1 Euphorbia neoarborescens | reverse complement strand
TTTTAAAGTGAGAGGAAAGAGAATTGGGTTTTACATGTAATGAAATAAAATCAACACTAATTTCTAGTTCTGAGAAATAGTCATGAAGAAAACCAAAAGCTACATGAAGCAGTGAAGCAGAAATTATTTGGTGATCAATATTGGACACTTGCTCAGACCATTCTGGATAACAAAATACATTCTGAACCAAATAATCTCAAGGATGTTAACTGTTACCTGGGTTTCTGAATTCTGCCCACAATTTATGACCTTTATCTGGATATGAGCCATAATTTTTTCTTTTTTTACTTTTGGGATTCTATATAAAGAGAACAGATTTCTGAAGATCAAATTGAAGGCTTAAAATAAGTAAGTAGGATATGCAGACATCTCTGTGCATGCATGTCATGAGGTGAGCATTGCAGAGAGAGAGAGAGAGAGAGAGAGAGAGAGCTGAATCATACCTACAGTTTGCAGCTCACCCACCGTCACCTTCCAGACATTAGATGGTGAATAATTTATAAAAATAAAGAACTTGTTATCCAGTTTTAGCCTCTCCATTTACCAAAGTAACCCCACTGACAACTTTATCACTTCGCTTTTTTGGCTTGACTTTGTCCGTCTGAGGCCCATCTTTGGTGTTGCTGGCTACTCTCTTGGAAACCTTCTTTTTAGAAACAGGAGTGTCCTCTGCTGTATCAGTGTTGGAAGATATTACTACTGGGGAGCTGGTTTCATCCTTCTGTTGTTCAGTCTTGCCTTCAGTTAAACCATCCATTGTTACTTCAGGATTATTCTTATCAGTTGTCTTTCTTAAGACCACTGTATTTTTGGTAGAGTCACTAGCATTCTGCTTGGCATTGGGCTTCTCTGTAGGTTCAGGAAGTAGTGCCTTGCGACTGAGCCTAAGTTGTCCCTTTTCATTTATCTGTTTTAAGTAGAAAATATCACTAAAAACAATTTTTTTAGGGTGGAGTTATTGCAGCAATGACATTGGTGCATTCAGTAAGTTCGATGAAGTATTATTAAGCTAGCAGGTCAAGATACAAGGCAATGCACCACATAAATAAGAAATGGAAAAATTGAGTGTCAGAGATAAAAATAAATACTACGATTGGGCCTTATCTATCAGCTTAAGCTTTTGAATTTAATGATTTCATAACATAGTATCAGAGCTAACGTGTTTAAAGGCGATCGCCTAGTCGCATAGGCGACCAGGCGAGTCGACGTCCGGCGACAGGGCCTCGCCGTGACTGAGGCGAGGCGGCCTCAGTCAGGCAAGCGCCTCCGCCGCTTAGGCGGTGGTGCACCACCCTCAGGCAATTCTTTTTAAAACCGTAAACATCGAGAGAGAGAGAGAGAGAGAGTAATAATACCTAATCTGTACTGTAATGTGTTTGGGTGGGTATCACGTGCAAAAAGTAACTGTTGTTTTTTTATTTAATTTTTTTATTAATAAAATATATATCAGTTGATTGACTTGTATTGGAATACTAAATTACTTTTTGGTTACAGGAATACTAATTGCTAATAATATATGTATTAGGATCATTGTGTCGCCTTAAGTGCGCCTAACGCCTTTAACTACCTTGATCAGAGCCTACCTTGATCAGAGCCGCTTGGACCAAGAGGTCTAGGGTTCAAATCCTGACAGCACTCATATTTGTTGATTAAAAATAACACATGGCAGAATGAGCCTCTGTTGAACACGCTTCAAGCCCAAGGAGCATTCACGTGTAGAAGAGTGTCAGAGATAATAATAAATACTACGATTGAGCCTATCTATCAGCTTAAACTTTTGGATCAATGGTTCCATGACATGGAGCAGTCTACTTTCAGATTTCGTTCAGCAATCTACTTTCAGATTTCGTTCTTTCTTTATTACTTCCGTTCTTTTGCTTTAACGTTAATGCAAAAAAATTCAAATGCAGAAAGTCTATGTTAGTGAGTTTGTAGGGTTGAGATTAGCTACAAAATTTGAAGTTCCTACCTCAATAAGCTTAACATCAATACGGTCTCCAACTTTGAAAGCCTGTAAGAGAAGAGAATTAGTGCTACAAGAATTACTCTTAATATAAAAAACACAATGTCTCTTATAACAGCTACAGCAAGCAAACGAGGGCTTACATCCTCAGCTTTTGCCAACCAGCTTGATGTCAGTTCGCTTACATGGCAAAGCCCCTGCACGAGTTCAAATGTTCAGCATCAGCACTTTTATTTCTTCTCTTTACCTTGGAAAATTAAAGCCCCCTAACCTTCACTTCTACCATATATAGCAAATTTATAATGGCACATAGCACTAATGAAAAATTTCATTGATGACAATGGCCGAAAATAACTAGTACATGAAAAATTGGGACCGATGATAAATGTTCCCCGATTAAAAAATAGCATTATGTTCAAACCGTGATCAAGAGGACTATTATAGAATCAAGTGATGAGATTATAATTTATTTTCCAACAGGAATTTAGATTTGTAGAAAAGAACATGTACCTCGCGGCCTGGAGCTATCTCAACAAAAACTCCATAAGGAGCTACTGATTTGATTTGACAGTTCCTGGCAAGTAAAAAAAATAACAACTCTGTAAAGAAATATTACCCAAGATAAAAAAAAAAAAATGCTAATGGCCCAATGAGGGCAATACCTCATCTACCTAATACATTTTCTTTTTAAATAAAAAAAAAGATCTGAACAGAAGTAAAACAAGGAACAGATGACAGTGAAAAGTAGTTAAAAGAAGCATACCTGTAAATATCACCAAGATTTGGAACCATTGTAAGATTACTGATTATTGATTTGGATTTCTCTAGACTTGACAAATCCTTAGCAGTAATTTTTACCTGGAAAAGCAATTGCATTAGAGATCATATGCATAAAACAGTCAACGGTGAGCTACAATACTGATCTTACAATTCCATTATCATCTGCATTAATAGAGTCTACTCCGGTTTCTTCTATGATACTTCTCACTTTCTTCCCACCAGAACCAATAATCATATTAACTTTCTCTGGATTGACCTGGAAGCCATTATCCAAGTTAAAAAAAAAAAGTACTTTACAAAGTACAAAAGCAGGTTTGAAATATTGTTTCTCAACTGGTCATGGAAAAATAATAAAAGCATACCTTCATAACATGTATTAATGGAGCATATTTGGAAAGCCTTTTCGAAGGTGGAGGGGAGGATTTTAACATTTCAGCTGAATCATTAAAAAAAGAAAAGTTCAATAGCATGATCAATACGATTAGAGGAATTTTCACTAAGCCTCCATAGTAATTCTCAGAAAATCGATGTCAATTAAGTGAATATTTCATCTACTCCAATATGAGAATGGAAAAGTATTCTACTTTTCTTAAATGTGAATCATGAGAAATAACCTAGCGAAAATAATACCAAAACTAAATGCACTCTGCTTACGCATAAGAAACCCGCCAAACTACATTCAAGGCTCAACATAAAAGAATAAGCTTGTGACTTTACCAAGTATATGCTTCCGGCCTTCTTTTGCCTGCAATAGTGCCTTTCTCATGACAGGTAAAGTGACTCCTCCAACCTATAACACAAAAGTAATTAATATATATTTATGCAGTTACAACTTACGGAATACCATAAGGTGAATTGCAGTGAGCCTTCTGTTCTCTAAACATTTTAGATTCCTAAGAGGAGATATTTGGAGGGAAAGGAGCATGTCTTGACACTAAAGTACAGCAGTTAATGGAAGCGAATATATAAATTTGTCAACATGGCTACCTTTATGTCCATCTGAAATGCTGTCACGCCATCCTCATTTCCAGCAACCTGTTATCATCATTCTAATGGGATGAATTTCTTAGTGTTCAACTGCCATATAAAATCTTGACATTCTGAAATCTTTGCTAAAGCATGAGAATGGTGTCGTAGCGCATGTTACCTTGAAATCCATGTCTCCGGATGCATCTTCACCTCCAGTTATGTCAGACAGAATCAAAGGTGTCCCATCACCGCCAAATTCTTCAGTATTCAAAACCATACCCATGGCTATCCCAGCAATCAAGCATTTTATTGGCACCCCGGAATCTTGTAAGGCCAAGCAACCTCCACAAACAGAGGCCATGCTGTTTGGAAATAAATAATGAGAATAATCACATATGCAATAGATTGACATCCAATTTTTACATTGGAAGAGAGTAATGAACAGTAAGGAAATTGAAAGCAAGATTCAGAAGGTAAAATGAAAACCAAATGAAAAATCAGAATATTTTTTTTTTTTTGGCTTTCTCACCTAGAGGAACCATTGCTTTCAGTGATGGTGCTTTCCACTCGAATAATGTAGGGAAACTCATCTTCAGAAGGCAATATAGGTTGAAGAGCTCTCTCTGCAAGCATTCCATGCCCAATTTCTCTTCTGCTAGGTGCCCCAAGACGCCCTACCTCCCCAACACAAGATGGTGGAAATGTGTACTAATACCATCACATAAAAAATATTCAAAACAGTCAGCAAGTTTGTTTACGCGGAATGAAAATACAGCACCGCAGAAAACATATGGATATTTCTGAACAGCAGAAAGAAGAGACTTCAGGTAAATAAGACAAAAAAAAGGGGTCAATCTTCAATAGATAAGGGAAAATGATCATTAGAAAAAAATGTAAGATAAAATCTGTGAAGGACAAAAATAGGGTAGATGTCACGTGAAACAACACCGGCTGAGTGTCAAAAATCATTACAATAATGTTCAAATTATATTTCTAAGGAAGTATGATGAGTTTTCTTGCTTTTATGAATTTTTCTCCTGCAAAAAGAATTAAATCAACAAAGGTTGCAAGGTTTTAATCACTTTTCTTCTGGGTGACAGTTGGCACCATGATTAAGTAATCCCTTTGAAACAGAAAACCAAGGATTTTTCACCATAAAACAGCCTCTCCCCAGAAAAAGCAAGAGATGAACATCCTTCTGCTTACACTAAAGCATTACATACAGTTACATTGATTTTCATTGGTGTTTATAGAACAAAAGACCAGGCACATATTGGTTAGTCAGGACAACAATGGCACTCATCTCCAAATCATCCGTTATCCTCGAAGAACCACAGAGAAGGAAAAACATGCAAAGAAAAAGATTGAGATAGCTATATTTACAAAAGGAGGTAAAAAGACGAGCAAAACAATCAATTCAAGAATAGCAGTTATAATCTACAAACATGGATTAAATAGATGAATTTGGTACAATAACAATATTGCGGTCAAAACTTAAAACTCATTATCAGCAAGAATCATACATACATTATATATGTACAGTAACCAAATAACCATTTAAAGAAGGAAAGACATCAAACAGACCTGAAGATAGAACCTCTTAAACTCATCCTCTTCCACAAGGTTATCAACTCTCTGAGCCATCTGTTTATCACCAAGTGTGACCACTGCCAATGCCTGTAAAATAAAGAAGGTTTTTGTAGAACACTAAGAAGCATAAGGTTCACAAGAAGGAAGCATGTAAAGCACAACTGCAGATGTAGAGAGAAATGTCAAACTCCAAAGATAGTAATTTGCAAAATAATCACACAAAAACCATTATCAGTTCTCAACATAAAATTTGAAACATGAAGCATTGGCAATGATCAACCATGTCAAATCCATGAGTCAAACGAATTTGGGTGATAAAACCGATGGAAGACTTAAAAGAGTCATGATAAAAAGACCAACGATGATACAGTTCGAAGTGGCTGAGCATGGATGTATATCCTATTTGAACAAAAATGATTAGCTGCAGAATTTAAAAAAAAAAAAAAAAAAAAAAAAGAGAAGTATGTAAGCATCTAAAAAAACAAAACAAAAAAAAGAAGAAAAAACAGCAAGTGTGAGAATCTAATTGGCTATAAGTGGAAATGGAACAGAAGCCATTTCAGACATTGTAAAACTATCACATGTAAGTCAAAAGAGAAATATAAAAAACAATGCTCAAACATGATGAATCATCAACGAAATATACAAGACACAACTAGGTTAATGGTATAACTTGGCAGACAAGCACCACAAAAAATAAAAGGAACATCCACACAAACACAAAAGAAATGGGCCCCTTCACTTTAGTGGCAAGAAACTCTTGCGCTCAACACCAAACCATTTGGCAGTGTTAAGAAACCAGTAAGATAGCTGCTGCATCTAATAGCTAGAACAGAAAAGCTTTTACAATTCCACTGGCTTATAATTACACATGCCAATAAGAGAATCGAAGTGATAGACTGAATCATATTTTGTGGACTGATCTAATAATTAGTGTAATTTATTTGGATCTCTATTTATGGTTAGAATCCCTAGGGACTCCTATCTGATTTTCTGGGAAGGTTATCTTACACCACTCTCACACAAGGAAGTGTTGATTAGAAGGAAATTCAGTCTGAAATTCACCATAGCTTTTAATAAGAGATCCGAGGGTTCTCTCTGAGGAGGCAACTTTTTGACAACAATAGACAAGGAAGAAAGGTTTCCACATGTAAGGATCTTCAATTAGATCCAGGTGAATAGCTAATGCACCTAAAACATGGTGTCTGAACTAGCTGTCATGACATATCCTTGCAATTTCCAGAAAGAATTTTTATGGCAATGCATTAAGAAGACAGAAAAGGAATGAGCTGAAAGAGAAAGCGATTCAGTAGCCAATGAAGCAATGCAATGTGAATTATCTGCGCGGCTTCAGCTGACAAGAGATCGAGCTTCCAACAGAAAGTGTCTTATAAGTCAGTTCGACAGGATCAATAGAGAATTTGACTACAAAAGAAAGTGGAGACGAGAAGTTCAAAGTAAGTGTCATGTTATGTGAAGTAGTAGAGTATGGTCAGAATAGAAGAGATAAGGTCAACGGGCAACTGCTTGAATTGCAACAAGGTCTATAGCCCGTGAATCGATACAAACAGTTGCTTTGGCTTTAAAGGGAAGATGAGGAGATCTCTAAAGACGAAGATGAACCAAAAAATGTCTTCCATGCCATCATCATCGTATCGAAATTGAGGACAATGCAGCTGGAAGGATTCATTTGTTTGAAGCCCTTGACAATTTTGATTGATTTGGTAAGTACCCATAGCTTAAGGGTGAAGCTTTGACAGATAAGCTGAGGATAGGGCCAAATTCACAGTTAGATATTGACGAAATAAACACTATAGTAACGAGAAGATGCAGTTAATCAACTATGCCTCCCCGATCTTATGTCCTAACAGTAGCAAGCATACATTGCTAGGAGTTTGTTGTACAACACAAATACAGTTAGTCAATAAAATATTATTTAATTAGGGTTTTATTCTGTTATGTGATTTGTATAACAGAAAATATCAACTAGACCAAGGTCTAGAGTATTGCAGCAAACAGGTGGTCAGTCCTGGAATATCAAGTAGAGGAGCTCAAAAGAAACACACACATAGAAAATAACGCGTATTCAGACCCATGCAAACCTGTGTTTCTCCACGAGTGAAAAGAACACTTCCATGAGCCCTTGGAAGCAATCCACATCTCGAGTTAATTGGACGAATGGCATCTGGGGTTCGTCCATCGCTTCTTTTGCCTCCCTGTAATAAGTGCAACAAGGAAAAAGGTGCATATCATTCATAATTTATCTTCACAATGCTATAAATCTATATCCATAGGGACATCAAAATACAACAGACATGAGAACCTACATTATCACAAGTTAAATAATAATTTAAAGACGAAATGCAAGTTATTAAATTAAAGTTTCAATATCTATTCATATATTTGCTAATAGCATCGATGCAGTGATGTGATGTAGTCCTCAAGAAAGAACAATCAATTCTAAGTTTATCATACCTATGCCTTTCAAGCAAATTTTTCCATTTACTGGGTTTTAGGAAATTCCTAAAACAGTATATTTTCCTCCAATTGAAAACTTTAGGATGAAACTAAGATGTAACATCTTTTTGTAGTTGAATTAAGGATTTGGACTATAAAACATTATATATGAAATAGCTGTGATTGCTCTTGAGAAAGAACTCGTTTGTTTCTATTTAGCACAGTCCAAAAGATCTTTTTTTTTTCCCAAGGGAATTAAATTAGGATCCAACATGTTCGCAATGACCACAAAAATCCGGTCATCCATCTGCATTTTTTTCTATGAAACCATGTGAGAATCTAATTTTCTTTCAGAGTTTTGAAAGAAAAGGGAAGAGTACCAAAACTATTATCCTTTCAAATTCATTTGACTTATATTTGAGGGTAAAGTGCATTGCAGATAGGAAAAAAAACAAGAAGATATGTTTTGCCTGAAGTCCACCAAAAATTTCCTTCTGAATAGGTTAGATATCGAAGGAAATTCAACGTTCAAGGAAAATCCTATCTAGAATCGCTGCATGAGGTACAATCTTCTTCTTTTAATAATTAGACAACAGAAAAAGGATAATAAACAAATTTAATAAGCAAAAACAAAAACTGAAAACAGTCCCTCATACCTCGACGATACGTCTCCGCAGGAATTTGGAAGAAACTTCTTTGAAAACCAGTTTCACATCTACCTCAGAAAACAGCTAGAAGAAGATAATAAATTCATTGCATTTAGGAGTGTTGATTAAAGTTGATAAAAAAGACAACAGGAAGAAAACTACATAAATCTGAAACTCTATTAAGGATACTGAGTTGAGACAACCAATGAGGAGAGTTTATATATATATGTGTGTGTGTGTGTGTGTGTGTGTGTGTGTGTGTGTGTGTGTGACACTCAAACAAGAGAAAGAAAAAACTAGAGATTGAGACTGACCAAAGGGGGGGCTTTACGGGATATTGGCTTTATATGAATATCGCCTTCATCTACTTCACCATCTACAATGACTTCCTCATCATCCTCTTCAACCTCTAGCAATTCTGCAATAGTTTCGGTGGTTCCAAAAGAAACATCCTTACTTACATATCCCTTTTCTGTAAGTATATTAATAACCTTTTCTTCCAATGATGCAAGGGCTTTTCTTCTAGGTGTTTTGTTCCTAATCTGCAGCACTTTGACCAACTCATCACCAGCAATCTCCTGTCAGTGACAAATAATGACGTTCATAATTGTATAATTGTTAAAAAGAATTAAAACAGTGATGGTATATTTAGTAACTTTCAAAGAGCTGTAAATGATTCTGAAAAGTAAGAAAGAAAGAAAATAACAAGGCTTCTGTTAAAAAAAGATGAGAGAAAAACTGAAAAGCAGACTTATGAAGGAAATCCATATATATGTCAGGCCGAGTAAGAATTGACTGAAAATACAATTTTAAAATAAGATATTATATCCATGAACTTAATAAAAAAATCAGATTTGTTGAACACAAGGAATATAATTGAAAGTTCTAGCCGTACCCAGTTATAATGGAAATAACACAAAGAAATGTATAAAAAATGAAACTATTTTTTATATAATATTACATATATGTTTGGCCAGGATAGGGCCTTGCATAGAATCGCAAGCCTAATCCACCTATTATTTTGGCTGAACTAGGTTTAGGTAAAAATATAGCCTAATGTTATGGATCGATGTCCCGTAGCACGAGTAGCAAAACAAGAGACTGACTCGTAGCCCAAATGTTACGCTCAGCGGGGGTTGAGTAAGAAAAGTACGAGCATGGGTTGAGTGCCATCCATATTGGATGCATCTTGCATCCTTACCTTGGAAGTTGTTTCCCGCTCCCCTGATCAGCCCATGCGAGGGTGAAACCAACTGTACTTGCACATCAATGGAAAGCTTAACCTTGGTATGTAGGAGTTCCAGGGTTGCCGCACGAGAATGTTGTTGCGCTAAAATCTGACCTCGTGACAGAGTGGTAGCCAAGAGGGCAAAATGGGCTTATACAAGTGTGATTGGGTGCAGGTTAGGCCCAAAAGAACCTCAAGATGGGCTAAAAAACCAGCCCACACGCTAAGTCCAAAACCTTCTAGAAAATGGCAAAATTTTAGTAGGTAAAGGTGGTTTAGCTACAAAATCTTCTTGAAACGCCCAGATTTCGTCACTAAGTCGGTTTGCAATCTCTAGAAGACTCCAAACAGCCTTAAATGATAACTCTAGCATTCTCTGTGTACATATCTTGCATATATTGTTCTAGAATTGTGTAGCGGGACCTATAAAAGGCCTCAACCTCATTTGTAACATGCACAACAACTTGTAAGTGATTCTTAAAAAACAATATAAACTGACATTCTCTCAAACTCGTGTTCCTCACAAGCCACTTCCTACAATTTGTGCCTAACACTACTTTTTACACACATCAATAGGCTTACTTAGCATCTTAATGCACACTATTGACTTAGTGTCGAGCGAGACAAAATCTACCTAATTATATGCGGTATCAGAGCAATGGGTTTTGTACCTATGTACCTTGCGTGGTGGAAAAATTGAGCACAATCGTGAATAAGGTAGAGAACACTACTGCAGTAGAATCACAAGCAAGCCCATGGCCGAGGCGACGATGCTACATGCAAGGAGTCCAAGCGCAATAGAGATCAATCCAAAGGCCCATATGTGGGCGACTATTTGGAACCTCGAATTGCTGCTTTAGAAGCTAGCGTAGTAGACATGCAGGCTAATGTTGTAAAATTATTGGATTAGTATGACAACCTCATGCAAGCCAA
>CAOJCR010991720.1:0-12143 GCA_948330485.1 Euphorbia neoarborescens | reverse complement strand
GAGTTTCCATAACTCGACGAGTTGGGGTGCATAACTCTGCGAGTTTGAGTGTAACTCAGCGAGTTTTGAACTGTTTAGAGTTCCAAACTTTTCTCTTGCTATGATTGGTTGTGGCAAATCAAGAATTTATGGATTGACATTATGGCTAATGTATCTATCTATGTAATATATTGTTTTGGTTAAATAATTGGTTGGAATGAACTTGATTCTTAAACTTGTGTTTTCGAAAGTGGATTTTAAAGAGTCAGACCGCCGACCTCTGTGGCAAACTCAGTTTGTTGATTTGTTAAGAGTCAGACCGCCAACCTCTAAGGCAGACTCAGTTTGTTGGTTTGTTAAGAGTCAGACCGCCGACCTCTGAGGTAGACATAGTTTATTGATTTGTTGATTAGCTGAGTCAGATCGTCGGCTGTAAGGAAGACTTAGATCACCGACTGTGAGGCAGACTCAGATCGCCGATTATAAGGAAGACTCAGACCGCCAACCGCTGAGGCAGAGTCAGATCGCCGATTGTGAGGCAGCGTCAGATCGCCGATTGTGAGGCAGGCTCGAGTTAATCGACGTGTTTGGTTTAAATTCTTTTGATTCTGAAAGAGGTTTTGACATGTTCTTGTGGTATATGAGATTTGTGAATTTGAAATTGGTTGTGTTGTTTTCGACATCACTTTGTCGTACTCATATAAATTTTAGTTATAATAGTATTACGTACTCCTGTGTTATTACTTATATAGTTTTGTACAAATTGTGTTTTATCCATCATATGATCCTTGTTTAATTTTGAGTTACATAAATGAATGGTTTAGTTACTTGTCACTAAGTGGCAACTGTTTTTCCCAGATGTTGCAGGTTATGCATGAAATGGTTGATTGGAATTTCGTTGGGGTTCATAATGAGAGATGATTAGGGACCTCTAGATTTTTATATTAGAAAGGATACTAAAATTTGTAATTTTTGAATACTCTATTGGATTTTGGAATAATAATTATGTTATCAATTGGTTGTTTTTTTTCAAAGTTTTATATTAAGTCTGTTTTTTTTATGACTTAGTCTTAGTGTAATGTTTCCGTCATTACATGTACATAAGGCTAGGTTGTCATAGTTTTTCTTCTTTCTAATACTTTTAAATTCATGGAGAATTCACTAATTATTATCATATAATATTTGTGTAGATTTATATTTTCATGTAGAAAAAGTTTATAATATGAAATGGTGATTAATGCTTTTCCATATTTTACTATTTTAGATGGTAGAAGCATCGAAGGAGTCAATTCAAAAGCTTAAATTTATATAAAAGACGTAGAAGGTAGTCGTGAAGATATGGATTATAAAGTTGTAGAGTTAGCCAATTCTACAGAATCACAATCCAAAAATAATTAAGATGAAGTTAATTCTAAAAAACACTCTCAAACATAAAGGGAACACATTAAAACAAGATCAAATTGCTGGAAACACTTTAAAAAGTTTAAAGATCCAAAAAGTGGTAGAACAAAAGCTAAGTACATCCATTGTGGAAGAGAATATTTTTCTGATGGTCTGATCAATGAGACTTCCAATTTTAATAAGCACTATCAGGTATGTTTGAAAAATCCTAATGTTGCATCTAAATCAAAGCAAAACAAAGTGTCTTTTTAACCTTTACTTTCTGTGGTGGATGTTAAAAGAAAGCATGCATGAACTTTATATACATGGGAATTTAATCAACAAGCTAATAGGTAAACTATTGCTAGATGAGTTATTAAATAAGAATTTCCCTTTAGAACTATAGAACCAAAAGGATACAAAGAGACGATGACAATTTATTGTCCTAGATTAAAAGTTCCATGGACTGTTAGTACAGATTGTGGTTAAATCTATTTACGTGAAAATTTGTACAAATAATTAATTACATGCGCATCACATCTCATTTTATTAATTATGATTGGCATTTGCAAAAAGAAAGTGATTAACTTTTTGAAATAGAGTCACATAAAGGTCTACAAATATGAATGTCTATTGAGAATTGTTTTATTGGATTGGGAAATTAATAAGTTGTTTATTGTCATGGTTGATAATGCATCTTCTAATGATGTTGTTTCTTATTTGAAAAAGAAAGTGATGAATTGGGGTGTTGCAGTTTATTCTTATCAATTGTTTCATATGATATATAGCACATATAATTATCTAGTAGTGCAACAGATTAAAAGAAGTTGGTCCATCAGTGAAAAGAGTTAGGGCTATAGTAAAATATATTAGATTTTCACCCATTAGACTTAAAAGATTTAGAGATTGTGTGCAAAAAGAAAAACAATACATTGTAAGAGCTCTTTATGCTTTGATTGTCCTACTAGATGGAATTCTACTTATATGATGTTAACAACTATAGAAAAGTTTGAAAAGGCTTTTGATAGATATAATCGTAGTTATGAATTAGAGTTAAGTGGTGTGGATGATGATGATGGTATGCCTACTTTTGATAACTAGGAAAATGTGGGAAAAGTTTTTGTGATGTTAAAATTGTTTTATAATTTGACAATGAGGATTTCAAGCTCAAACTATGTGACTAGTAACACTCTTTAGGCTAAAGTTAGTGGCGTACTAGTGGTTTTGGTGTATTAGATTAATAGTATGGATGATCAATTGAAAGTCATAGCTATCAAGATGAAGAAAAAGTTTGATAAATATTGGGGGGATCCAACTAAAATGAACAAAATTATTTGTTTTGTTGCTATCTTTAATCCTCGAGAAAACTTTGAGGTGATTCATATTTCATTGAATGAGATTTATGGTCATGTAGGCATTGAGATATTCAATAATTTGAAGGAGTCCTTTACTTTGCTTTTTAAAGAGTATGAAAAGATACATGATTCTTAGGATGTTATTAGTGATAGTTTAAATGCATCACAAAAATAAGTCAATAATATGAGTGAGATAGGGATGTCACCAAGTAGCTATTGGTTTTGAGCTGGCAACAGAAATATTCTATGAAATGCTCAAGAAACATAGAGGATATAGGAACAAGCCAAAGTGATCTGACATGGATTTATATTTGGATGATGCTTTAGTGGATCCAACTAAAGGATTTGATGTTTTGAATTGGTGGAAGCTTAACCCTGCAAGGTTTCTAATTCTTAACATAATAGGTCGAGATATATTGGTTGTACCAGTGTCTACTGTGTCTTCATAATCAACTTTTGGTACTGCTAGGGATGTTTTTGTTCCTTACAAGAGTTCATTATCTCCTCAAATAGTAGAATCTTAATATTGGATTCGAGGAAATAACTATGAGCGAATGACCAAAATGCGTGCAAGCTCGGGCTTAGGAAATTTTGTTATAAATAATTGTTTTTGAACATTGTTGAAATGAAATAATGTTTAAGAAACTCAAACACAAATCCCTTAAACCAATGACTGGAGTCACTACCTAATTCTTAGCTCCACCGAGAATTAAATCACAGTGTTACTCAAATCCTAATAGGGGTCCAATACCGTTTACCAGAGATTTGGGTACGGATGAGAACTTATTAATCCTTTTCTTCTAATTTCAAATTGGTGAATAAAATAAAATGTAAAAGTGGAGTAATGCCCAAATTCTTCTCTTCTTTTATTTTAGTGATCGCACATGTATTAAAAAGTAGATAAATAAATAGAGAAAATAAACATAGTTTATAACCCTTTAAATAAGCTATCTAGGGGTACATTTATAAAAATTTGTGATGGGGGTACATTTGCCTAAAATACACAAGTGTCTATATACAATGATACTTAAATAATATAAAGTAAATAAAATGTCACAACATATGACCTAACTAGATACCTGGAAAATTAAAAATAGTTAATCATACAAAAACATGATAATTCCAATATTCGGTCAATTTTGGAACTGTACTTTCACATAGGGTAGAAACATGGCAAATTGGATTTTTATTAACAAAAATATGATTTATCTCAATTTTTATGCATTACGTGCGGAGGTGGTTCAATTATCCAGAGACCTGGGGGGTTTCCTTCGTCGAACTGATTTAACAGCCCTAAACTTGGCTTAGTATCACAGTTTTCTAGATGCATACATGTGAATTAATAATAAAATTAGATATAGGTCTGCTCAATTATGTAAAAGCACAAAAATAATTTGTAAAAGACACTCGATGTTTACCAAAATTAAACTAAGAATTAATTAATGTAAAAGCATACACTTATCAAATAATAGTAAATACGGAGTGAAAATAGAAAACGAACATACATAGTATTTTTAGTGATTCACATAGAATAAAAACAATCAAACATTAAAAAAATAGTAAAGAAAGAAATTTAATTTTATTTACTTGGAAAACAAAACTGCATTTTGGTTAGTAATTAATGACGAATATTTTTCTCTTGTTACTAATTACAAACCAAAATGCATTGGTCGCTGAGTAGCGATGGAAGCACATATGTATAACACGACATTTAAAATGATGCATGATATGGCACAATGCATGACATGGCTTTTAAATGATGCATGAGATGGCATTTGGAATGATGGATGACATGTTATTTGGAATGATGCATGATATAGTGCAATCCATGACATAACATTTAGAATGATGCATAACAAGATATTATGCATGGCATAGCATTTAGAATAATGCATGACATGACATTTAGAATGATGCATGACATGGCATAATGCATGACATTGAATTTAGAATGATGCATTGGATGTCATTTGAAATGATGCTTGACATGACATTTGGAAGCATGCATAACATAGCATTTGGAATGGTGCATGTCATGATATAATGCATATGGAATGATGCATGACATGACACAATCCATGACATGGCATTTAGAATGATGCATGACATGGTATTTGCAATGATACAAGACATGACACAATGCATGACATAACATTTAGAATGATGCATAACACGATATTATGCATGGCATCGGATTTAGAATAATGCATGACAGGACATAATGCATGACATGACATTTAGAATGATGCATGACATAAAACAATGTATGAAATTGAATTTAGATGATGCATCACATGGCATTTGAAATGATGCATGACATGGCATTTGGAATGGTGCATGTTATGATATAATGCATTTGGAATGATGCATTACATGGTATCATGCATAACGAATGTCTTATTAGCTAATAGACTGAAGCATGTTGCTTGCCTGTATACTGTGGAAAATATGTTGTATAAAGATGACAAGATAAATCATGATATAGATATAGACAGGCTCCTGACCGAGACATAAACACATATTAGAATTACAGACAACATATGTCTAAAGACCTTATGTACATGGTTGTTATAAGCCCTAGTATATTTAGGTGCAAAGAAATTAATGATGTGTATTAAGAGGATAACCCTAAACCTAAGCATGTAATTGTGCTATATTTAAGAAATGAAAAACACGCACAAACAAGTGCAAATAGCATGCAAATAAAAATTTTCAACCTTATAACTCCAACGAGGTCTAAAATCTCTAGAAATTTCTAATTGGGCTTGCTTTGCCATTAATAGGGAATAGCAAAGGTCAGAACTAGATTTAATATAGCATTTTGAAATCATATGGAAAGTTGCTATTTGTCTACTATATGCATGGACTGCAGTCACAATCGGGATAAAACAATTCTCCTATAACAAAATATACGCTCTTTTCTCCCTAAATAGGTTTGAATGAGAAGAGTTAGTACGAGATTATGAGTGGCTTTCTAGATAGACATCCTCATGCCCAAATATGGAACACAAAGCAATGCTCTCTCAAGATCACCAGGGTTGGGGTATGTAGTTCTTAAAGTTAGTAACTAATGCAAGTGTAATGCAATATAGTAGATAAGAAGAGAAAACATATATAAAACATTTTTATTTTACCCAAAAAGGAAATTAATCCTCAAAAATATTCACCAAATTAAAATTAAAGATTTTTTTTTAGAACCTCATCAAATGTCTCATAAATAAAATTTTGTAAAAACTTTTGAAGACACAAACCGCAGTGGAGTCGCCACTGTGAGCGGACAACGTAAATGCGCATGGGCTTAGGAAAATTTATTATAAAAGATTTTTTTTGAACATTTTTTAAATAAAATAATATTTAAGAGACTCGAATACGAATCTCTTAAAATAATAGATGGAGTTGCCACCCGATTTTAAGCTCCACTGAAAATCAAATCACGGTGTTACTCAAGTCCGAATAGGAGTCATACATCGTTCACCCAAGAAATGGATACGGATGAGAACTTATTAATCCTTTTCTTTTGATTCTAAATTGGTGAATAAAATAAAATGTAAAAGTGGTATAATGACTAAATTCCTCTCTTTTTTTATTTTCGCAATCGTACATGCATGAAAAGTAGATAAATAAATGGAAAAAAATAAACACAGTTTACAACCATTCAAACAAGCTATTCTAGGGGTAAATTTGTAAAAATTTAGTGATCGGGGCACATTTGCTTAAAATACATAAGTGTCTATATGTAATGACAATTAAATTATATAAATTAAATAAAATACCAACATATGACCTAACTAAATACCTGCAAAATGGAAAATAGTTAATCACACACAAACAAGACAATTCCAAAATTCGATCTATTCTAGAAATGTACTTTCACATAGGGTAGAAACATGACAAATCGGATTTTTATTAAGAAAAATAAGGTTTAGCTCAATTTTCATGCATTATGTACGAAGATAGGTCGGTTATCTTGAGACTTGGAGGGTTTTTATGCATACGTGTGAATAATAACAAAATTAAATCTAGGTCTACTAAATTATATAAAAGCACAAAAATAATTTACAAAAGATACTCGGTGTTTATTGACATTAAACTAAGAATTAAATAATGTAAAAGCATACCCTCATTAAATAATAGTAAATATGGAGTAAAAATAGAAAACGAGCATACATGGTATTTTTAGTAATTCACATAGAATAAAAACAATCTAACATTAAAAAAATGGTAAAGAAAGAAATCTAATTTTATTAGTATAGAAAACAAAAGTACATTTTGATTAGTAATTAGTGAAGAGCATTGTTTTCTCATTACTAATTACAAACCGAAATGTGTTAGTCATTGAGTAGCGGTGGGAGCACATACAAATAAAATGAATGAAATAGACACAACCACTAAAACCTCTAAGCCACGACCAAACAGATTAAAAATCAATATGATACAAACATATACTATCAACATAATAACCAAATGATCAAGAATTCAAACACAGATAGATTAATTCATTGTTCAACAGATCATAATCATTCAATACTAGAATGAATCAACCAAAGCAAACTATACAGCATTAATCGAATTAATTAGTAGAAAAACTATTAAATTGCAGTTTATTACTCCAGCGAATGAAACTATTTCCATAGAAACAAATCCGCAGCAAATAAAGAAAATTAGCCCAAAACACAATAAGCAGAAGTTTATTCTAAGTCTCAGGAATACCTGATTATAAGTTCTTCAATTTGAAGAAGCTCCATAAATTTTTTCCGCTATTTAAATTCAATTCGGCTTTCGATTTCAGATTTCCAGAAAATGTTGAATGATCAATTGAGTTTCCCCCACCAAAATCATGAAGCTCTCAAAGTTAATCATTGAATTTGCTCTCGCTCTTGTCTTTTTTGTTGATTTCCTTTCTCCCCCAAAAATCCCAGCTCTGTTTTTGTTTTTTATTTCTCGTTTTTCAATCGTAGCTCCCTTACCTCCCTTACTGTCGATTTTCTTCGTTCGAAAATTGCCGTCGCTCATTGTCTTTTTCTTTTTTCTCTTTATTTTTTTCTCGTTCCTACTTTCCTTCCTTCCTTTCTTTCCTTCCCACTTTTCTTGCTTCCTTTTCACTCCCTTCTCATTCCTAGTCCGATCCAATTCGATTGAAATAATATTTTTTAAACCCGCTTTGACCCATTAAAAATTATATTAACTCTAGATTTTAAAATTATCCCAACTCAAGCTATTATTTTAACTCAGTCCGACTATTTCTAAAATCGACTTAACATGGATTTTGAAAACTTTTTATACAGATCTTTTATTTCTGGAGCTTCTCATTTGAATAATCCGAAAGAACATATAATTATGCAAATGATAAGGTCATTTTAGAACTTATATTCTTGGCTATGGTTTGTATCATGTGGAGACATTTGTGTTGGTTTTAGGGTGTTTTCTTTCATATTTTGTAGTGTTTTGTATGTTTTGGTCCCTTATCGATTTTGGTTAGTTTTTACATGATGTTGTATATAACTTGACTCTGTTTTGGTGGCTCCCATGTTTTCATGTATTTAGACCCTTTGATATTGGTGCTTTGATGCGTTTTATATCTTTGAGAGACATGTTTAAGGGTCGGAGATGGAAAGCAGAGCATGGGAGTCCGAGAAAAGAAGATAATTGCTAAAAGAAAGCTAGGCACATCGTGACAAGGTACTGGTCATGACGTGGCAAGGTAAAATGGTAGAATTCTTGAAGGATTCAGGCGTTGGATGAAAAATTATTGGTCATGAAGTGACAACGTGTAGGTCAAAACGTGCCAGGCAAAAATGCATAGTTCCAAAAGGTTTTGCTGAGGAGAGGAATTTAGCTGTTCACGACGTGACACTTATTGGTCACGACATGACCTGACCTAGATTGCAAATGTTTCAGAGTTTTATATTCTTTTGATTTCTCTTAGGTTATGGAACATATAAATACTATTTTGTGATGTATTTTCATTATCTTTGTTTTGGGGAAACTTCAAGAACCCTAGCTAGGTTTCAGATTTACTTTGTATTCGAGATTCGAGATTTTTATCAATTGAAAGAGTTTACTTTACATCATCCCCTTTTGAGGAGAAATCTCTTTTGAAGATCGAGTTTTCCGATAGAGGTTCACCTTTGCGAGATATTTCACCCGCTAGAATCCGCTATTTGATATTGAGTTTGACCTAAGAATTCTTATTTCATTCTTTTTATTCGTTTTGGAGTTGTGAACAGCTAGGGACATTATTCGTGATTGTATTCATTATTTTCATTCATCCTTATTGATTCGATTCATCGATTAATAATCTGAGTTGTGTTTGTGGTTCTGTTTATTATTGTGCATGCAATTTGGTAGTCGTAAGCTTGAAAACCTATTTGATTCATATCTGCTACGTAATCCAGATTGACAACTAGAAAACCAGAAGGACAAA
This sequence comes from Euphorbia neoarborescens, assembly GCA_948330485.1. Classification (NCBI taxonomy): domain Eukaryota; kingdom Viridiplantae; phylum Streptophyta; class Magnoliopsida; order Malpighiales; family Euphorbiaceae; genus Euphorbia; species Euphorbia neoarborescens. Next base: position 3,005 of record CAOJCR010991720.1, on the reverse strand, counting down.
CAATCATGAGGAATATAAGCGTATCTATTTTCTAATTCATAGAACTAGGGAGACCCACTGGTTAATCTTACCCTAGGTGCTTAACAGAGTAAGAGTAACTATCAATAATGTGCATTAATATTGATCTAAATACTTGCATTGCTTTGATTTATTGTTTGTTGGTTAGGTTAATGAGTTTCATCCCCATTATTATTCGCAGGTTGGTAAAACATCATTCGATTTTCCATAGAGTCTGTTTATAAAGAGTTTGCTTGACAAGATCACCATTAGGAGTAGGTTAACTTAGATTCAATTCCAGAATTATTTACATCGCCTATAACAAGCTAAAACTCTAGATTAGATATTCGTAGAGGTATTTTTCTTGTGGGATCGATACCTGGAAGTTAGAGAACCAGATTTATTACTTGACAACGATAGGGTACACTTGCCTTCGAGTTGAGTGATCAGAGCAGTAAATTCATATCACTGTCGACATGCATCAAGTTTTTGACACCGTTACCAGGGAATTTTATTCTCTGCACCATTCAAACCTAGGGTATATGGCTGACTTAGGAATTTTATTTTGTGAATATTTTCATAGTTTGTTTATATTTTAGTTTTTTTTATCTTTTATTTTTCTGATTTTCTGATGTCCTCCTGTGCTTGATTGGTTTAGTGTTATTTCTGGTGCATGTACACTCGTTCTTAAAATCTAGAACTTTTGCCATTTGACCCTAAAATTGAACATTCTAGTCACAGGTTGAGAAGAGAAATACTTAACTGGATGGACGAAGCGCAGTGTGCAACAGCAGAGGTTGAAAGGATAGCTAGAGATATGGCTAAATTCGAGCAACTCCGTAGAAAACATGTGCAATGGATTCGAAGGAAAGGTGGAGCTCATGATAACGAGCCACAAAAGATTTTATGGCTCCTCACGGGCTTAGGAAACATAGTGGCATGGTCCTACCTCCAATCTCGATGAACAATTTTGAGATCAAGGCTAGTATGGTGCATTTAATCCATGCTAATGGACAATTTAGTAGAGGGATAAATGACAATCCCAATAAGCATCTCGATAGATTTCTGATGGTAGCAGATATAGCTAGGTATGCAGGAGTGCCACAGGACGTGATTCGATTAAAGATCTTCCCATTCTCATTGAATGGAGGGGCTATGGAGTGGTACAGATCATCGAAGCCTTGATCCATGACATCTTGGAATCAAATGAAGGAGCAATTTTTGGCTCAATACTTCCCACCATCGAAGACAGTACAACTCAAAAATGAAATCTTGGGATAGAGTAGTTTGGAACGGAGAATTTCAATGGAGCTTAGCAACGTTTCCAATGGCTCATGAGAAATTGTCCGCATCATGAGCTGAATAAATAATCTCAAGTAAGCACATTTTATCATGGTTTAACACCACCTAATCAGGGTATGGTTGATTCATCTGTAGGTGGAAATATTTTCAAAAATTCACCGTTGGAAGAAGAAGCGCTCATTAAGGGGATGGCCAATAAGAGAACTATATGGAAAACTGATTTTCCAACACGAGAAGAATTCAAAGTTACAGATTCGGGACAGCGTGCAGCGATGGAGGGCTTGAATAAAAAGATGGATGCATTGATGGTGAGGACGAATGCGGGTGCTTCATAACCCCAACCAGTGATGTGAGTAACGTATTGTGGGGATCATCTGAGTCAAGAATGACAATAGGGAGATCCTCACGCCCAACCATCCAAAAATGAAAGTTTTGCATGATAAAATTTAAAGTTTTTTCATTTAAAATAAATAAATTTATGTATGGACGTATTTTATTGTTATGGGATAAATCAAACTCATAGTCCTAGAATTTACTTAGTCCTTATTCCATTAGGTTTTGAAATTTAATTTTTCTTCCCACCAAACCTTGAATTTCGGCTATGGTATATTATTATGGAATAAAAAAAAAAAATTTATTTCATCACACATAATTGAAATTAATTCATGCATGGGTATTTTATCCCTTGTTTTTAGCCTAGAAGCATGCCACATAAATCTTTTTATTAAAAATCAAATAAATCTACCTAAAACCCTAAACCTAATTTCGACCATATATGTAAGATTAGGATTAAATTTTATTTGTTTGGCTCTAAATAGGAAGGTTAACATACTAGAATTTCCTATTTAATATCTACCTCTAATCCCTTTTAAACTCTCATATATTTATTCTCTCAAACCCTAAATCTCAAAGTTTCATCCTCTCTTCCATTCCTTTGTTGTGTGTTTGATTTCTCCATTGAAGCTTAGATTCTCCTATCCCTCTTTTGGTTATTTCTCATTGATTTAAGGTATGGAAAAACAATTTTCTTCTGCCCCTTTTCAATGGAAATATTCGGCCAACTAAATATTAATTTTTTCTCTTTGATTTCTTTTGGATTCTCGATTCTCTTCGATCCTAGAATCAAACTATTCTCCGTGTATTTCGATTTTGGGGGCTGTTTCTCATTGGTATTCGGCCATTTATTGGATTTCTTGCTGGAAATTATATTTGGGAATTTCATTGAAGTAATTTAAGATTATCAAATGTAGATTTGCATGATAGGATGTTTGGTATGGGTGTGGATTTCGTGCTATATGTGTAGTTTTATTTAAGTTTGATTTTGGCTATTGAAATAACATGTTTTTTTGTGTATTTGTCTTAATTGGTGGCTGAGTTTCGAATTGTTAGTGAATGAATTTTCGTACGTGATATTTTTCGGTGTTTTGAAAACTGACAGATTTGACATGTTTCGGTATTAATTCGATTTAAAATTATGTGTTACTCGTATTGTGATGGTTCCAACCCCTTTGGTTTCGTAACATATTAGGCTACAACTTTTTAGAAGAGTATTTTCCCGTTTTTTGTCCGCAACATGCTTGAAGAATTCGTGCAAATAGGTCCATGTTTTCTGTCACAGCAGAATTTCCAGAATTGATAGTTTTTAGTAAAAATTACTTTTCTCTTTTTGTGTAACTCCTTTTCATGTGAATCCAATTCGTGTGTGT
>CAOJCR010991645.1:0-12756 GCA_948330485.1 Euphorbia neoarborescens | reverse complement strand
TGCTTTTCTATCAATCTCTAATTCTATTCTCCCCCCCCAATCTGATATTATAGTCCCAATATAGACCGAAATTCCGTTATGATCCAATTCTGAGCGGTAATAAATACCGGGACTTTGCAATATTTGATTGATTACAATTCTGTATATTCCATTTATTAGAAAAGTTCCTAGGGAATTCATTAGAGGAATGTTTCCAATAAAAATTGTTTGTTCTTGCATATCCCTACTTTTTTTCCAAATTAACCCCGCGGATACATATAATTCAGAAGAATATGTAAGTGATTCATATACAGCATCTCTTTCTTTTATCAATGGTTCGACTAATTGATATGTTTCCACAAATAATTGAAATTCAATTTCTTGATCTGTATCTTCAATTTTTGGAAACTTAGAAAACTCTTCTGGTAAGCCCTGATCAATGAACCTACAAAATCCTTCAAATTGTATCTGATTAAATCCAGGTATTGTAGCCATTCCCTCATTTCCATCCTCGAGCATTTTTAATTTACCGTTTATTAACTATTTTGAAAATCCCATTATTGGATCGTTCTTCATTCAATTCAATTATATGTATCGATCCGGCAATGATAGAATTTCTATTCTGTTTACAGAATCACATAAAATTTTATCTAACTCCAGAGCTGGATATGGAATGTATGAAATACATATGAACGGTGGAAGAAAGATAATTTTATATTCAAATTCGAATTTGCAAGAGATAGAACTGGAAAGGGGTTGAAAAATTACACTTAACTTAGACTTAGAAAATTTTGTTTTGTATAGAATAGCAAAACAAAACATGATTCAATTTCTACCATTATTATGATATTCCATATTCCAATATGATTGGATATCCGTAAAAAAAAAAATGGATAAAATAAATGGATTCAGGGTTTAATCTTTCGATGGGATAAAGAACCAATAATCAGAAACAATATAAAGTTGATTTTTTTTAAGACTTAGTTAGCTTTTTCGTGGATTTCCTTATTAAATTTTAAAATTGCATAGACGCATAGACATAGAAAAGATGTATTTTTATCTATTTGTAGATATTTTCTATTTATATATATAAATAGATAAATATATTTTTATTTTATATAGAATTTTTTAAAATATTATAGAATATTAAATAATATTCGAATTCTATTTCTATATAATAGAATATATAAACAAAACGATTGAAGTGCATAAGAAGGCTTATTAAGCATACCCAGATATAACTAGATAGGGCTATGTATATAGATTCCTGTCTCCCCCTTTACTGCAGTTCTGTTTTTGACAGCACATGCCGTGCTCTATCAAAATTTCTATTCAATGAAAAATTGAATAGAAATTTTGATAGAGGAATTCTAGACAGATAAGATATCAGATTAGATATCTGTGTAAAATTTTATGTTCTAGGGTTTACATATACCCATAATTGGTATTATAATTCAAATTGAGAATAATTTTGTATTGAAAAGAATCAATACTGATTGGTTAGGTATCCTTTTTTTTTTGTTATATCATTAAGATATCATTAAGATTAGGGAACTCAAATTTTCGATTCCAATGCATGAATCGTTCGTGAATTCACAGTCAATAGTTAATGGTTCGGTTTTATCCTTAATTTTTTCTTTTGTGAATGAAAAGTCACTTTTTGATTTCAATAGAACGCATAAAGAATTTAAATAGTGTATGTTTTGAGATACTATACAAAATGAAGTGAAAAGAGAAATCCAATCAAAAAAAAAAAGAAGGATTTTTTTTAGGAATTTGGGAAAGGGATTAAAAAAAGGGGGATTTATGGTCCAAGTAAAAAAAAAAAAAAAAAGAAAGAGTCCCTCCCAAAAATAAAGGAGGACGCTATTTTTGTCTATTTTGTGTCGTCTTGGCGGCATGGCCGAGTGGTAAGGCGGGGGACTGCAAATCCTTTTTCCCCAGTTCAAATCCGGGTGTCGCCTCATCAACAAAAGACGCAAAATACCTTATTCCCTTTTTCTGATATAATTTTTCGAATTTGGCCCCAACAGAAGCACGCAAAGGAAAAGTCATCTTGCTACTTCCAAGGGTCTTACTGCATACAAAAACTTCGTAAAAATTAATTGGCTTTTTTGGAGTGTTTCTTCAAAATATTGAAGATATTTTTTTTTTGACTCTGCGCCAGCGATTCTACTATTATTAGTATTAGTGAACAATAATAGAAAACTTCCTTAAACTTAAATAGAAAAATGCATTAATAAAAAATTCCTTCATATTCATAAAGATAGAGGATATAATTCACATGGATATAGTAAGTCTCGCTTGGGCTGCTTTAATGGTAGTCTTTACATTTTCCCTTTCACTCGTAGTATGGGGAAGAAGTGGACTCTAGGGGTACTACTAATTGAGTTGAGAAATCAAACTGTATCAATTGTTTTATACATTATTCTCCAAAGATTTTAAAATTTAACTCTTGTTTAAATTCAATTAAATTGAATTTCAAATATCTTCATTTCAAAATTCTATATCTATATTGGATTTGAGTGAAGTAATCTATTCTATGAATAATATATGAATAATACCCTTTATAATATAATCTAAATAATATAATTTAATAATTTAAATAATATAATTTATAATTTAAATAATATAATTTAATCAAACAAATATTTAAATGATTCTGGTGTTCCTATTTCCAAAGTCAAATGATAGGAAATTCATTCCAACCAAATTTTTCCTAAATTATCTATTTCGATAAAGTGGTTCTTACCAGAGTTATATATCAACAATGAGGGGGAAGGGATCGCCCTCCCTTTTTTTTGTTTGCCTCTTTCCTGTTCAAAGAGAAAAAAAGTACTTCTTTTATTAGTTATTAAATAGTTATTGGTTCTTAAATATTCAAAGTGATTAAAATTAAGTGACTTTTGCATGGGAAATAAGATATGTTCTTGCTTAGTTTAGTATTTGTTTTATTCTTTTCGAAAATGGATTTAGAATATACCTTATTTTATTAACTTGACTTATTTCATATCATGATTCAAGGGTTAAAAATGGCCGGCGTTTACTAATCCTTTTTGTTGAAATCTTAACAATTTTTATAGAACTCCTTTCCTTGGATAGTCTGTCAACTCCTCGATCAATTATTTTTTCGAAATGTTCAAAAAAAGATTTCTTGATTTTATTTTAGTAATAATTAATATTACTATATGTGTGGATGTCGGTATTCAGCTTGAAAATAATCAGAACTATAGGAATTAGAATAATAAAAGTAAGAATTGCCTTTCGACTATTTCAGATTAATTAGAATCAACCCAAATAGATGAAGAAATAGAATTGGGACATTACGTACATTCCATATAGATAATTGCTATCTAGATATATCAATATGAGATGCTAGATTAATGTATATCTATACTAAACCTATATCTTAACACAGTATAACTTTATCCATTAGAATACCCCCCAAAATGGGTAGTATGATAGAAAAAATCAATTTCTTTCTATCATACTATGGGATCTCATAGAATACTGCTAATTCTAGTCCATTTATTTCATCTAAAACGCAAACTAGTAATCCTTTTCATTTTATTTCCTCAATCATTGATAAGAACCAAGAAGTCAAGTTTCATTCAAATTAATCACCTTGACTAACTGTTTTTACGTATATTATAAGTAAAAAAGCAGTAGGAACTAGAATGAACAGTGCAGTAGCAATAAATGCAAGAATATTTACTTCCATAATCTCAGGGTTTCTTTTTTGTTTACTTCGTAAAAACTCGGGATTTAATCCCATAGAGATACTCAATTTTTCGCCTAAAAATTCAATGGGCTGAATTCCATCTCGATGATATTGAATCAGATCAATATCATGAATAACAATATCAGAGCTATCAAATCACTTGATTGTCGAGAATTCAATAGTATAACATAGAAAGATTGTTTATCCATACCGAATTTCAAAACAGATTCTTGATTCAATTGAAAATGTCTTTACTTTACTTTAATGTCTTTACTTTACTTTTTTGAATTTTTCATATTCTTTTCTCTAAAAACTAAAAAATTATTGACTTATTGGTACAATCATCGGTTACGTATCATGTAACCACCTTTCCTTTCCACTTACATTAGTTACAACCAAACCCAAACAAATAAACAATAGAAGCGAAAGGGGAGTGAATTTCGAAACTCCTTTTTTAATAATCGAATCTTATTGAAAAAAAAAAAAAATTAAATAAATAAAGTAAAAAGTAATAAGAATAAATAAAAAAGCGAAGTATCCCCTTGGGAATGAAAATGAAATTGTGCTATTTGCTCCCCTTTCGCAGAAGAGGTAGATATGAGTTGATGTATTTGTTTTATTATATTTTTTTGAATATATTATTAGAGCCGTCGGGACTGACGGGGCTCGAACCCGCAGCTTCCGCCTTGACAGGGCGGTGCTCTGACCAATTGAACTACAATCCCCGGGAAATGCAATAAAATAAAGTGTACAACATACAGATTTCATTCAAACCCTTTATTTAATTTAAATTTGAAAAATTTCAATTTTTGATTGATTTTGATTTTCGATTGAAATCATCGCCTTGTAACAGAAAGGGGAGTGTGATATTCACATGGATATACACTTAAATGATACAAAGAGACAGGGATTGCTAGTCATCTTTTCATTATTTCAAATCCAAGTCGAAAAAAAAATCTTTCAATGAAAAAAAATAAATAAATAAAACAAATAAAATACAGAAGAAATACAGATATATTCTAACTTTTTACTTTTTTCTGTATCAGGCATTTCGCGAGAACAATGGGCTTATATATATCATTTCATGGCAGATCAGTGAATTATTGGGCCGAGCTGGATTTGAACCAGCGTAGACATATTGCCAACGAATTTACAGTCCGTCCCCATTAACCGCTCGGGCATCGACCCAGGAAGAAGCAATTCCATAAAAAATAGAATCCACGATCCTCTTCCGTTCGTAATACCCTACCCCCAGGGGAAGTCGAATCCCCGCCGCCTCCTTGAAAGAGAGATGTCCTGGACCACTAGACGATGGGGGCACATTTGTCCGACCGCCAGCATACTATGTTCATAGTATGAACAGTTTTTTGAAATTGTCAATATAAGAAAATGGTATGACTCAATTTGAAGAATCTTTGCCCCTTTGAGATTCCATAGAATTTTTTTTATTCTTATATTAAATATTAAAGACAGATTCATTCTAATCGCTATTCTACGTTATATCCCATTATCAATTAGAATAATTGAATATAATAATTAGAATTGAGAATACTAATTTCAACTTCTAAATAAATAATTTATTTAATAAAAATGTATTTAATAGTTAATTAGTATTCTATTTATATTTAATAGTTAATTAGTATTCTATTATAATATAGTTTCTAATAGGGTTACTTACTTTTTCTAGATTTAGAGATTGAATTTCGAATCTCGTTTCCTAGATCTATCTTATTCACATAGTGGATCATTCAAGAATTGAATCAAACGAGCCCCTTTAACTCAGTGGTAGAGTAACGCCATGGTAAGGCGTAAGTCATCGGTTCAAATCCGATAAGGGGCTTGGGTGTTTTTTCATAAAACCAGGGGGTAGTATTCCTATTTGAAGAGGCAGTAGAAGTTGATATTTAGAATAACAAAAGTAAGAAACTCTAGAATTCTAATTAATTCTAAAATTCGAAACTTTTCAAAAATAAATATTCTAATGCTTTCTTTTCTTTTCGAGCTTCTTTTAGCATATATCTTTATAAATATTTATTTTTGAGAAAAAAAAAAAAAAAAGAATATTCTATATAATAATAATAGTTGAGTCGATTATTTAATAATCTATTAGTAGTATTAGAATATGTTAATATCCAATATTAATATCTAATAATAATATATTCTTTTATTCTAATCTAATATATTTGTATTTTCTATTTCTATAATTTTATAGAATATCTTTCTTGTATATTCTAGTTATAGAATATATTTCTAGTTATTTAGAATAGATTCTATTTTTTAGACTCGATTTTTTAGAATAGTCTCTTTTTTCGAATATATACTATTAGTCTAGAGAATATATAATATTAGTCTATTTTTTTTTATCTAGTTATTTATAGAAAGTTTAGTTAGAAGGTGGAACATTTATTTATTATATTTAGAATTAGAATATAAATATAATGAATAATGAGAAATTGGCTCTTAAATCGCCAAATTTTCCTCTTTTCCATAAATCAACCGTAAAAATTTGATTCAAAATCAATAAAAGTAAGTGGACCTAACCTATTGCATCATGACTATATCTACTATTCTGATATTCAAATTCGATATAGATGAAATTGAAAGAATAACTCTGCTTTTTCTTTCATTTTGTCTTTTTGGACTCTAAAAAAAAATCTGTCGATATTTCTTGATTTAATCTTCTTGATACTAATTATTCTATAAGAAATAAATCACTATTCCCTTCCTCCATAGAAAAGTTTATTGGAAGTCATAAGATAAGACATAGAAAAGACTTTTTTAATATCTTTCTTGGATTTCAACTTTGATTCCAAAACGCAAGATCCATTTCTATTGATATTTAAATTATACCTAATAGAAGATTTCTATATACTAAGCCTAATATAAAATTTATATATAATAAGATTGATATATCTATCAGATCATGATTTCATGTATCACATATTATCACATATTTTCATATCAATCCATACAATATCTTTTCCGACAATCTAATCTAGAATAGATGTGAGAAAAATACTTTCATTAAAAGTTATCTATTTTAATATTGTATTGAATTTAATAATAGGAAAATCCACTCTCTTTGGTCTTTTCTGACAGATAGACATATAGAAAGTAAATAGAACAAATATTCGAAGTTTCTTGACTTGCGAAATATTCTAGAGTTTTCTTTTTATTTTATCTGAATCGCAAAGAAAATAAAATAAAAAAAAAAATGGGCAAAATAAAATAGAAGAAAGATGGCGAGAAAGAATAAAGTATAAAATAATAAAATATAGGATACACTATAACAGTTTAATGCACATAGAAGAATACGTAAAAACATTGATTTTTAGAAATCTCATGAACAAGATCAAAGAATAAGATTGGTTTGATAAAATGAGAGAAATAAGTCTGAGCATCGACTAGTAACGAGAGGAGAATCACTTGTTCCTCGAATAGTTCTTTTCAAAAAAAATTTCACGGTTCATATGGTTATTAAAACTCTAAGAAGGAATAACCGAATTGAATTCATGAATTTACCTAAGTCGGTTTATAGGCCGATAAATGTTTTTTTCTTCGAAACCCCTTAGAAATTCGAAGGGCAGTGTACGAAAAATCAAATCATACCTGAATGATAGAAGCTTCAAAGGCCCTAAAAAAAAAAAAAAAATGCTATGCGGTGCTCGGAAATGGTTTAAGTAGTTGAATAGGAGGATCACAATGACTATAGCCCTTGGTAAATTTACCAAAGACGAAAATGATTTATTTGATATTATGGATGACTGGTTACGGAGGGACCGTTTCGTTTTTGTAGGTTGGTCCGGTCTATTGCTCTTTCCTTGTGCCTATTTCGCTGTAGGGGGTTGGTTCACAGGTACAACCTTTGTAACCTCATGGTATACCCATGGATTAGCTAGTTCTTATTTGGAAGGTTGCAACTTCTTAACCGCCGCAGTTTCTACTCCTGCTAATAGTTTAGCACATTCTTTGTTATTACTATGGGGCCCTGAAGCCCAAGGAGATTTTACTCGTTGGTGTCAATTAGGCGGTTTGTGGACTTTTGTTGCTCTCCACGACGTTTTTGGACTAATCGATTTTATGTTACGTCAATTTGACCTTACTCGATCCGTGCAATTACGACCTTATAATGCAATTGCATTCTCGGGTCCAATTGTTGTTTTTGTTTCTGTATTCCTGATTTATCCACTAGGGCAGTTTGGTTGGTTTTTTGCACCTAGTTTTGGTGTAGCAGCTATATTTCGATGAATTTGATAAAAACTTGTAAACCTATCAAGAAAACAAAAGAAAGATTTTCCAGCTAGTCTTCCTAACATTTGATCAATGAATGGAAGAGGAAAATGATCTTTTCTAGTAACTTGATTAAGCTTTCTAAAATCTATGCACATTCTCCATCCATTTTGCACACGCATGGGCACAAGTTCATTATTCAAATTTCTCACCACAGTCATCCCAGTTTTCTTAGGAACAACATGAATTGGGCTTACCCATTCACTATCAGAGATGGGATAGATAATACCTGCATCTAGCAACTTGAGAATTTCTTTCATCACCACTTCCTTCATAGCTGGGTTCAACAGCCTTTGTGGTTCTCTAGATGGCTTGGCATCCTCTTCAAGTAGAATCCTGTGCATGCAAATTGAGGGACTAATGCCTTTTATGTCGGCCAAAGTCCACCCAATTGCAACCTTGTATTCTTTCAAGGTTCTAACCAAATATGCTTCTTGCTCCTTTATAAATCCTTTTGAGATAATCACTGGAAATGTTTCACCTTCACCCAAATAAATGTACTTAAGGTGATCTGGTAAAGCTTTTAACTCTAATTTAGGTGCCTGCATAATAGAAGGTAGCATTTTGTTAGTAGCAAAGGAAATTTCAGCATTAGAATTTATTGGTTCTGATAATGATGCTGAAAACAACTCTTCTACACCAAGTTCATTCATAACTCCTTCTAAATTAGATTGTGCGCCTAATTCAAGCTCATTCCCAACGCTTTCCTGGGCATAAACACCCTGCACAATAGAATCAATTACATCAATTTGACAAAGAGAATGCACATCATTAGGGTGTTTCATAGCATAAAAAATATTGAACTTAACAATCTCTCCATCAAATTCAACAGAAAGGGTACCCTCATCTACATCAATCTTTGTTTTTGCAGTTTTCATGAAAGGTCTCCCTAATAGAATTGAAGCTGATTTTAAAGAGGTATTACCCTCCATCTCTAAGATGTAAAAATCTACAGGAAATATAAGCTCATTCACTTGCACCAAAACATCTTCAACAATTCCTAGGGGATGAATGTAAGAACGATCAGCTAATTGAATAGCTACACCAGTCTTTTACAAGTCATTCAATTTCAACTCTTGATAAATAAAAAATGGCATGACATTTATTGAAGCTCTTAAGTCTAACATAGCATGCTCAACTTTCTTTTCACCAATCACACAAGGCAATGAAAACACACCTGGATCCTTGCATTTTTCTGGCATGTTCTTTTGTAAGATTGCCGACACATTCTCACTTACCTCAACTTTTCCTTTTTCTTTCATCTTCCTTTTGTTAATACACAACTCCTTTAAGAACTTTGCATATTTAGGAATTTGCTTGACTGTATCCAACAGAGGAATGTTGATTTGTACCTTTCTAAATGTGTCCACAGATCTCCTTTCCTTACTCATGTTCCTTTGAATTAGCTAACCTAATAGGAAAAAGAGGTTTAGAATTGTAAGAAGAAAGATATAAAGGAGGATCAAATGTTACCCCACGCTTTGTTCTAGAGGGAGCTTCTTTTTCTTTTTCTCCCTTGTCCACTTCAGTGTCTTTTGATGGAGTAGACCCGGAAGGAATTTCTTTTCCACTCCTCAATGAAATTGCACTGCAATTCTCCTTTATTCTGACTGTAAAGGCAACTTCCCAGAATTCTGAGCTTCCAATTTACTCACTGATATGGCTAGTTGAGTAATTTGATTACCTAGATTCTGAATGCTTGTCCTTATTTGCTATTGAAATTGAAGACTATTATTAGCAAGATTTTTAACAATGTCTTCAATAAACATACCTGAGTTTGGAGCCTGAGTGTGTGTAGGAACTTGAGGTGGTCTAGTGAAGACTTGAGGCGGTGGTCTTTGTTGTACTCCTTGATTTCCACCGCTAAAGTTAGGATGATCCCTCTATCCAGGATTGTAATGATTAGAATAGGGATCATACTTCCTTTGGGGTTGACCAAGAAATCCTCCTACAGCGTTGACTTCTTGTGTGGAGTCTTGTTGCAATGTAGGCCACATGTCAGTTGGATGCCCTTGGAGTGAGCATATTCCACACGCCTTTGCTGTTTACAATTGCCCTACAGCCAATTGACGAACCAAAGCAGTTAAATCAGAAAGTTGATTTTTAATGTCACTTACCTCATTGACTTGCTTTATAGACCCTCCACCTTTTATACCAAATTGTTGGGAATTTTCAGCTATATTTGAAATTAGTAGTTTGGCTTCTTGAGGTGTCTTGTTCACAAGAGCTCCACCACTAGCTGCATCAATCATACTCCTATCCATTGGTAGTAGTCCCTTATAGAAGTACTGGATTAAGAGTTGGTCTGAAATTTGGTGGTGGGGAAAACTAGCACACAACCGTTTGAACCTTTCCCAGCATTCAAATAATGTTTCCCCAGTAATCTGTGCGACTCCATAAATTTCCTTCCTAATATTGGCAGCCCGTGATGCAGGAAAGAATTTCTCCAGGAATAACCTCTTCATCTCATTTCATGTAGTAATGGAACCAGAAGGCAAATAATAAAGCCAATCTTTAGCTTAATCCTTCAAAGAAAAAGGAAAAGCTCTAAGATTGATTTTCTCCTCGGTCACATCTTGTGGTTTCATTCGAGAGCAAACTATGTGAAATTCCTTTAAATGCTTATGTAGATCTTCACCTGTACAACCACGAAAAGTAGGAAGTAAATGAATCAAACCAGATGTTAATTCAAAGTCATTTGCAAGAGTAGGAAAAGTAATGCATAAGGGTTGTTGATTCAAATCTGGCATGGCCAGCTCCTTGAGGGTTCTATCAGCCATCTTTTCTTCAAACTCTTCAAAAACAGAAGCACCACAAATAGTCAAGTCTGTCTCCAAGTCAGCTTTATTAAGGCATCTTTTCCTTAACCTAGCTTCTTTTATCAATCGACGTGCAGTCTTCTCAATTTCAAGATTATACTGGAGATCAATATTCTGAGAAGAACGGGTCATAAACAAAAATAATCAAACAAATAGAATAATGAGAAACTGAAAATAGAGCTCCCCGACAACAGTGCCAAATTTGATAGGGTTTGTCGAAGCCCTTCAAAATAATACTGATTCTCTTTACTAATTTGTAGTAATAGCAGAACCAGGTCGAATCCCAAGAGAGCTAGTGAGTTAATTTCTCAAAGTTTTAAGAAAAACTAAAATAAAAGTAAAAAGAGGGGGGTTTGTGTTATTTGATTAAAAAGAAAACTAAAACTAAAAGAAATTAACAGATGTAAAATATTTAAATCAAATCAAAATCAAATTATTAAATTAAATAAATATCAATCTTATCAAACTTCCAATCCAAAGGTATATCTCATCCAATTGCAACTTTGATCACAGGCTTATAAAATCAATTTCTTAATCCAAGAACTTAGTCTACTTAATCGGAAAAGCCGCAATAAGCATAAATTCCCCAAAAATTATTGATTCAAACCAAGCATTTAAAATCAATCTTACCATTATTTAACTGGGCACGATAGCGTTTCATATTAATTAAATGATAGCATTAAGAATTATGAGAATGACTAAAACAATACCAATTAATTGAGATAGCACAATTTAATTAACTTTGTATTTTTATTTCTCTAGAATCTATTATGCAAGCTATGTAAATCGGAAAGCCGAAATTACACACACATAAGCCAATTCCTTGCTACTAAGATCAATCATTCATGACAATTACGGATCACAAACTCATGGATAGCAATAGAAAAATCAATATTAAATTAAGTTGTCAATTTAATCAATATTAATGATTCATAAAAATAAGATCAAGAAATAAAAATTACTTGGATTGTAGGAATTGTTGTTAAGTGCAAAGCCTCACAAAATTACAATTGAAATCGACTAACCCTTGAATCGGAAAGAGAAAATTAGCCGCTCATGGAATGGAATGGAATAGAACCTCAAAAATAGGAATAAAACCAACCCTAAAAATATTCTAATAATAGTCCTAGTATAACAAGGAAACTAAAAGATAAAATGGAAAAATAAACAAATTAAGTCCTAAATAATATAATAAGTATTTTCCTTGTCCATATCTTCCAAAATAATGGAAATATATATAAAAAAAATGGATCCACCATGATTTTAGCTCCTAACTTGAAATTCTTCTCGTCACTTCCAGAAGCCCGTCAGCTATAAGGCGTGGTCACGCCTTATTAAAGGTGACTTTCTGCCCATCTTCTCAATTCTCCTCCAAAACACTTGATTTTCAAATGGAAACCAAAAATCACTCTTTTAAGTGAAATTCCACCTAAACTTTGACAATCCACCACCTAAACGAAAACAAACATAACACACGCAATTAGAAACAAAAAGTACTAGAAAAATAAGAATTTAAACACAATAACTATTTACAACCTATCAAAGTTTTTCACCACAAACACTTTGTTTCTTCTCAAGTTTTGTTATTGCTTTTCTAAAATCAGGATTTGATCATGGAAAAAATGAGTGGAGAGAAAACACAATCGAATGTGATTGCGAGAGTGGGAGTGCCGATCCAGTACCCTATTCTAAATGACGCAAATTGCAGTTTATGGGCAGTGAAGATGAAGATAATTTTACGGGCATTGAGTGTATGGGATGCAGTGGAGGGCAATGAACCCGTCGATAAGGAAAAGGATCAAGGAGCTTTAGCTGCTATTTCCCAGGCAGTACCCGATGCCGTGATCATGGCAATAGCTGAAAAGGAAACAGAAAAAGAGGCATGGGAGATCATAAAGCAGATGTGTGTAGGGGAAGATCGTGTCAGGAAAGCAAGGGCACATGTAT
>CAOJCR010990461.1:0-10270 GCA_948330485.1 Euphorbia neoarborescens | reverse complement strand
TTGGCTTGCCCTTCCGAACATGGGTTCCAAGCATGTAAAAGTGGCCCAACTAACAACAACATATCTTAAAACTAACACATAGTTTGATCTTAACCACAATTACAAGCATAAAGCTTAATTATGAAACTCGGGGTATTACATTTATTCATGTGATGAGCATAAACATATTTTCAAAATCTCAAAATGGTACTCCAAAGGTACCCGATCTCTAATTATGTGACGAGCATAAACATATTTTCTAAATTTCAAAATAGTACTCTAAGGTACCTGATCTTTGTTTATGTGACAAGCATAAAAATATTTTCAAAATCCCAAAATGGTACCTCAAAGGTACCCGACCCTTTGTTTGTGTGACAAGCATAAATGAATTAAAGTCCCATGACTCTGTAGCTACCACACCATAGTTCATATTGCATTCATACATCAAAAGCCATTCTTGCACACACGTATGATGTCCTCATGCTTATCTTCACTTTTATCTCATCTTTCTAATTTTAGGTAGGACTTAGGATAGAGTAGTAGGTAGACCAATAAGGCTCAGGTCGAAAAGTAATAAAATCGAGCATTTGTTGGAAGGATTACTTTAAGATTCAGATTTAGAGGGGAATAATTAAAAAATAGGAAATTATAGAAAGCTTGCCAACAAAAATCACCAAAGAAAATCAAGGAAAGGTGGCAGGGCACCTAGCATTAATGATCTTGCGGCAGCTCTCATGCGATCAGATCAATTTAAGAAATTTTTATCCGTAGTCCAAGGAGCGGTGGATGAAATATTTCCCTTTAGTAGGCCCTCTACTTCTGAGAATAGGCATGAGCAGACCCAAGTATAAATGACTAATCCGATAATAGAGGAAGTTATGATGGGGGCCGTCGATGTAGATTTGCTAGTCTGGGTAAGGCCATGTAACAATTGATTATGATAGAAACAGAAGATTTCTTAAAAGATGTTCTGAACTTGAGGCCTTATTATCAATGACCAAAGAAACAATGCAGCTTGGGGGAGTTAATAATACAACTTTGATGGAGGTTGGGGCGAGTAGGTTTGAGCTTCTCTCGCCTAACTTCAGAATGTTGACCCTTCCTCCATACAAGGGAATGAGTCCACTGAAGGTTCATATGGGGAATAATGCTAATGTAATGGAGATATAAGGGCTAACACATAATTAGATAGTAAGCCTCCTTCCTTGCACTTTGGAGGGAGCAGTAGCTGAATGGCTTAGCATACAGTAAAGAGAAATACGATCAAACTAGAAGGCATTACCAAATGCCTTTATTAAGAATTACGGGTACAATACCAAAATAAAAACTACACTACAAGATTTGGAGGCTGTTAGACAGAAGCTTAATGAAGCATTCTAGATATATTATGAATGTTGGATGGCTAACCAAGTGCTCTCAGGGAAGAAGTCCAGTAATAAGAAAATGATTGTAAAGTTTATTGATGGTTCACTCCCTCTCTATCAGGAAAGGATGGAGCTAGACGATTATGACACATTTGAGTAAGTCTATGATAAGTCTAAAAGAATAGAACATTAAGCTGAAGTGAAAAGGATGGAAAGCAAGAATGTGCCCAACTACAGAAAGAATTACACGTCCAGGAAGCGAGAGGGTCCTATGGTCCTTAACACCACCGAACTAAGAACTAAGTTAACCTAGAGTAATGATCTTGTTCTATCTGCCCAGTCAATAGAAGTTGCAGCAGTCACCCAGGTACAACAATCTCGAAACACATAGAAGTTTGTATCTCCTTGGGTGGAATCGATAAGTGTCAAAAGTTAGAGCTATTGAAGAGTATTAAACCATATGTCCCACCTTTTGAGGCAGACAAAGAAAATTTTTATGCATATCATATAGCAAAGGGGCACCGTACTAACGAGTGCTATGGTTTAAGGGTAGCCATTCAACAGTTGATCATGGATGGAAAGATTCAAGAACAAGAATTGAAGCCTAGTGTTTAGATGAACCCAAATCCAAATTTTGGGGGATAAGTTAATACGGTACAGTCAGGGTTGGCAGAGAATTTTGTATTTTCACAGATCGCAAAGGCTGACCCAGTGGTTCAAGCAGTGAGCATGGCAAAGAAAGAAGTGGAGCTTAGTAGAGGTAAGTATGGCCCAGTTGATCTGAACAACTTTGAGTTAGATGATGATGAAGAGTCTTACTTTGAAGATCTAGAATCGACACATTTGGTAGAAACAAGAACTGGAAAAATTTTATGCAAGGATAGAACCATCCACCATATTACTTGAAGCAGTGGGGTATATCAATCGGCCAATCCGCAATAAACACCGATGAGAGATCTGATATAAATATCACCTCTCGTAATAGTTCCTTAAAAATAAAATCTTGTCATTGAACAACTTAACACCATAGCTGCTAAAACAAGTATTTGGGAGTTGTTAGTGGAATAAAAAAGGCAGCAAAAGGCAATAGTATAGAGGCTAATGGAGATTGAAGTAACACCAACCATATCTCCCTAAGAATTTTGTACTGTGATGAGTGGGATGGACCCATAGAAAGAGAGTCCTCTGAAGATAAGTTTTGGAATGAAAGACCTTCCTCCAGAAGGTATAAATCATAATAAGCCCTTACATCTAAGGGTTAAGATTATGGATTACATCATGCGATGTGTTATGGTTGATGATGGTTCAGCCTTAAACATTTGCTAGCAAAGGTCTTACCACGTTTAGGTTTATTTGAGGAAGCATTATCCCAATCCTACACCGTGATAAGGGCTTATGATGACTCAAAGAGAAGGGTGATAGGAACTTTTAAAGCAGAGGTTGAGGTAGATGATATAAAGTCTATGGTGAAGTTTACTGTCATTGATATACTGGTGACCTTTTCATTACTTTTGGAAAGGCCATGGTTCCATTCACTCGAGGGAGTTCCATCAACCCTCCATCGAAAAGTAAAACTCCCCTACAAGGGGAAGATTGTGACTATCGAGGCTGATGAACCATTTTTGGTAGCTTCTTTAAATACGGTACAACAACCAATGTTGAGATTTCAAATTTCTATTCTCAATCCGAATGGAAGTCTTCCTGACTTCCCGGATTGGATTCACAAGTACATGGCTAAGAAGAAATATATACCCAAGAAGGGGTTGGGTGCTAACCTACAACGTATCAGCGAGTTCAACATCAATATTGGGAAAGTGCGTCTGAAAGGATTGGGCTATATGGAGACTAATGATGATGTCAATATGGTGAATTACTTTGTTTGATTAGTTGAGAAGTCTTATGAGGGACACCCAGAACCAATCCAAATTAATGGTAAAGATATACCTGGATTCAAACTTTTTGCTAATATGGTGGATTATTCCAAGTTTAAGAGTGGATCAGTTCTAGCTATGTTACACTCAGAGAATGCAGTTGAAGCTCTGTCGATCCACATGATTGAGATTTAAGATGATGTTATTGATGAGCTTTTGAAAGGGCCTACTACCCTAATGAAAGAACAACTTTACACATATTATGTGAAGATTGCATCCAATGAAGCACAAGTCTCTAAAATCGAGAATACAAAGAAAGAGTTCAACAAGATGATCCTTAAAGGAAAAGCTAAAGCTGAAGATGGAAATGTTTTGACTGAAGACCTGAGCAGCCTGCTTGGGAATTTTGATGAAGTTTTAAATATTAAAGCCCCTCCAGCTATGGAGGAGGATAGTGCTTTATTTGTATCTATTTCTTCTATTTATGACGTGAACAGTTGTGCTTAGCTTACAAAGCTTTGAATAAAATAGAATCCAACATTGCTTATTTATGTGATATTTTTCTTGTTGGCTCTATGCATGCATACAACCATTCATTTAATGTCTTTAGCATTCATGATGCTCCATCGCATGAAATCAATCCAAGGACAGATGACGACCCTAAAATGGTATCTATAGCAAAGGATCTCTCTTTTAATGAGCGGAAGGAGTTAATGACAGTTTGGAAGAAACATATGGGGATATTTGCTCTATCATATGAAGACTGTAAGGGCTAGACAGAGAAATAGAAGAGCATCAAATTCCCACGAATCCTAAGATAAAGCTACTAAAACAAAAGCTAAGGAGGTTGAGACTGGAATGGGCCGTGAAAGTCAAAGAAGAGGTTACCAAGCAAATTAAGGCCAAGTTTTTGGAGGTGGTTGAATACCTAAAGTGGTTAGAAAATGTGGTGCCGGTAGCAAAGAAGGATGGTCGAGTAAGGGTATGTACAGATTATTGAGACTTAAATAAAGCTTCTCCAAAGGATGATTTTCCATTACCATATATTAATGTGTTGGTTGACAATGCTGCAAGAGCGGAGATGTATTCTTTTATGGATGGGTTCTCCGGGTACAATCATATCGTAATGAATATTATTGATAAGGTGAAGATGGTGTTTATCACGGAGTGGGGTACATACTATATTCGAGTTATGCCATTCGGCTTGAAAAAGGCAGGGGCTACTTACCACAGTGTAGTCACTACATTACTCCATATTATGATCCATAAGGAAGTATAAGTATATGTCAATGATATGTTTGTTAAGTCAATAACCAGAGATGAGCACTCTACTATCTTGAATAGATTCATGACAAGGATTGAGAAGTATAATCTTCATCTTAACCCAAAGAAGTGTGTATTCGGAGTGACCTCCAGAAAGTTACTTGGGCATATAGTGAGCCAAAGAGGAATTGAGATGGATCCGGATAAAATCAAGGCAATAAGAGATATGTCTGACCCTAAAAATAGAAAAGGAAGTTCAATTGTTCCTTGGATCGTTGTATTATGTGAGTTGCTTTATAGCTAGACTAATAATTGTTTGTGAGCCTATTTTTAGACTACTTAGGAAGCACCATCCAATGATGTGTGATTACCAGTGTCAGATTGCATTCGAAAGGATCAAGGAGTATTTAATGAACCCGTCAGTCTTAGAACCCTAATGCCTAGAAAACCTTTGATTCTATATTTAGCAATTGAAGATCCTTCAGTGGGAGCAGTGCTAGTCTAAGAATGGGAGGATAGAAGGAAACATCCCATCTATTATCTAGGTAAGAGATTGCTGGACTAAGAGACTTGATACATGATTGTAAAGAAAACTTTTGATGCAATAGTATAGCTGACAAGGAAGCTTCACCACATTTCAATCATGTAAATTTCAAGTTATAGCAAAGTGGATCCCATGAAATACTTATGTCAAACCCTAGCATTTACCAGAAAACAGTCAAGGTGCTTGCACCTTTTATTTGAATTTGATATTGAGTATGTGCCAAGAAGGTTATAAAGGGGAGAGTTGTATTAGAGTTCCTGGCAAATCAACCATTAGAATCAGACTATGAAGAAAATATAGAATTTCCTAATGACCAGTTGGCACAGATCAAGGTAGACCTAGAAAGATGGATGATGTTCTTTGATGGGGCAGTGAATAAAAGTGGAGCCGAGCTCAAAGTAGTACTTGTGACACCTCAGAATGAAGTCATCCCATTATTCAAAAGCCTTGAATTCCTAGTAACCATGAGATAGGGCAGAGTATGAGGCATGTTTGTTCGGGTTAGAGACCCTCGCCATACTAGGTGCACACAAAGTTTTGGTGATAGGATATTCAGCTTTGGTTATTAGTCAAACAATGGCAATTGGGAAATCAAGGAAGAAACACTTCAACCTTTTCTAGAAGTGGTATAGGAAAAAGCCAGCATATTTGGCATGTGTGTGTTTAGACATGTGTTAAGAGAAGAAAATCAGATGTTAGATTCCTTAGTAACATTGTCCTCCATATGGGAAGGCCCTCAATCGCAACCCATAAAACCTTTAATTTTGGAAAGCTCTCAAGTTCTGTTCTATCAAAAATTAGTAGAGTTGGTCATGTCAGTGGATGAAGACCTATGGTATTTAAATATATTGCAATTCTTCAAGACACGACAGTATCCAAAAGAAGCCACCTCATTTGATAAGACCTCTTTGCGAAAACTAGTAGTGTAGTCCAAGTTATAAAAAGGTGAGCTTTTCAAAATAATGGCCAATGGATTATTATTGAGGTGCTTGTCAGAGGGAGAAGTAAAGTACATGATGGAGCAAGTCTATAAGTGGGCATGCAGGCCTCACCTGAATGGTTTGCTATTGGCAAGGAAATTCCTGAGGCAAGGGTATTTCTTGCTTACCCTGTAAGCCGATTATATTAAAGAAGTAAAGAGATGCCATAAATGTCAGGTATATAGAGATATCAATCACCTCCCATTGATGGAACTACAAAATCTTACCACTCCATGGCTATTTTCTGCATGGGGGATTGACATTATTGGAGAAATTAGGCCTCCTATCTCTAATGGACATCGTTACATTGTGGCAGCTGTGGATTATTTCTCCAAATGCTTCGAAGCCAAGTCATTCACTGAAGTGGCAGCTAAGAAGATGGCAAAATTCATAGAGAAGAATATATTCTTCTAGTATGATTATGTAGTAATAGATAATGGGGTACAGTTTTAAGGGGTTACGACTTAATTGTTAGAAGAAAGAGTGGTTGAATATCACAAGTCATCTCGTTATCGACCATAAGCTAACGGTGCAATAGAAGCGCTAATAAGTCCCTAAAGAAGATTCTTTCAAAGATGAAAGTTACATACCGGGATTAGGAAGAAAATCTACCTTTAGCTTCGTGGGGATATAAATGAGTGTGCGAACCCCAATGCATTAAATACCTTACTCATTACTCTATGGAATAGAGGCAGTCTTACTGGTTAAAATGGAAGTAAAGTCTCTAAGGATAGCCTTGGAAGTGTAGCTGACCGAAGCAGAATAGGCAAAGGTGAGGTATTAGCAGTTGGCATGGATTGATGAAAAACGATTAAAGGCCTTATACCACTTACAAATGTATCAACAGTGCATAGCTAGGTCTTACAATGCAAATGTTTGATATTAGGACCATCTATTTAAGGCTGAAATTTGGTTCTCAAACAAGTAAGACCATCCAACACTAATGTAAGAGCCCAATTCAGACCAAATTGGGAAGGGCCATTTATAGTGAAGAAAATCCTTTCCAAAGGAGCAGTAAGGATCATGGATGCAGATGGTAATAAATTTATCGCATTAAGAGGTACTACATATGAACCTTCTAGGTTAAGGGAAAGTATGAAAGGGGGTCGTTCAAACTGGATACCATTTACCATTTGTCCCTATTTTGATTTCATTAATGAATTGATATAATGCTAGAAACATTTGAATTTATGTTTTGCATGAATGCATGGATTTATCAATAAGGCATCTATTTTAAGCAAAATATTCAAAGCTTGTTCTGCATGATTGAAAACATCATATTTCATGAGCCATACACCAGTCACTTTGCTTATTTAGTAGATACAAGAAGTTAGCTTGTTTGTACTCATTAAAAAAACCTGCCGAATTGAAAACCCGAAAGGCCAGTTTAGCTAAAACTTAGGGCAATTTGGTGGACTGAAAACCTAAAAGGGAGATCCATGCAGAAGTTAGGACCAAAAAAAGCTAGCTAAATTAAAAACCCAAAAGGATGGTTTAGGTAAAAATTAGGGCGGTCCGGTGAATCGAAAACCAAAAAGGGTTATTCACGTAAAAGTTAGGGAATAAAATTAGAGCACAAGGTTTAAATAAGACGAGCAGAATGTTTGGTGGACCCTTACGAATAAAAACTCTAAAGTAAATGCTTATGATTTCCCAGGAAGTCTCCTGCTCTGGACCGATCATGTCACACACTGCCAAACCAACCCAAGAAGTGTTGATCATATATTCCAAGCTATAAAATTACCTGTAGAAGCTTGACAACGGTGCAACCTTCCAATAAAGCAATTATCATTGCATCAGCATAGTATACATTCATATACATTCCTCACAATTATTAATGTTTACAGGTGTAACATAACCTGAAAACTCATTACCATCACTAGATATTTTTAGGCATTAAAAGGACTTGAGAACCTTTAGGACACACTTCTTCTTGATCGAAAGGGCAAATATTTTTATCTAGAAATGAGTCGATCAAGCAACAAACCATCTTAAACCAAACTTAACCATATAGTCACATACATGTCACGCACATATCATGTCATTCATTGCATTACATGCATGGATGCACCACTTGATTTCACTTACAATTGAAGGGGTCCTAATTTTTGTTGCCAAAATAAATAATTGAAAGTAAAATCAATTTGAAATTACATTAGCCAAATGGTATGCACACTATATGCATATTCTATAGCAGTCGAAGCCCCAACCCGTTCGGTCACATGAGGGATAAAAAATTTTTGTTACAAAATAATGAAATATAAGAAAAGGCAAATTTTTCAAGTTTTATACGAGCATCTTATATCTTATGCATATGTGTTGCCTTAACATATGTGCGCATTATGCCATTCATGCATAGGAAAAATCCCTCACTCTTTTTATCGTATTCTTGATTTCATCATTTGAATTCAGTCACACTAGGGGCAATTTATGAGCATGAGATTTTTTAGGTCAATGGTGAATCGACATTCATCGATCTATTTATATATATTCTCCCAGTATATTCAAATGAGAAGCTCCAAGTAAAAATCCAAAATTTAAATGGAAATGATTTTTATAATAGTTAAGCCGAGTTAAAATAATAGGTTAGGCCGAGCTAAATTAATATCAAGATTTCAAATTCAAAATGATTTTCATTATATCGGACTAGATTAAAATTATAATTTTGGCTCAGCTCTATTTCCATTGTTACGCATTGAATTATGGCTCTAGATGTGGTCTACTAGTTGTGTTGCTACTGTGGTTATTGGATAATTTTTTCGATTTATCAAAATGGGTTGATTTCCCTTTCGATCGATGATTACCAAAATTTGATACGGATCATTTGGTCCGTATGCTTATTTGTTTGGTTTAATCGGATAATTCTTAATTGGAGTCCCAGTTCCTCACTGCTTCCTCTTGTTTTTCAAAAACTAAGATGCTTATTTATAAAATTTCTGCAAAAGAATTTTCTTAAATCACTGCATTGATTGTACTGAGCTTCTAAATCGAATGTACTTACTGCATCTAGATTATTTTATGACACAAATTCATGATCTTAATCTATTAATTACCATTATTTTTCATGTTTTTATGACAGTTCGAACTATTGTATATGATGACGAGTGTAAGAAATGCTCGTTGGAAGTTTGGCTGCTTGCTGCTTGTAGGTACTCCGGAGACCTAAAAAGCAAGGATTTGGTAGGAGAGGGGTGTCTCCGACGAACCCCCTCTGATGGCTAAGTAAGTAACTTATAATATAAGCCAAGGGATAAAGTAAAAGTTAGAGAAAAATGATATATCTCCCCCTTTTTTGGGGGGTTTAGGTGCTCTTATATTAGTGCCTTTCCACGTGGCGTGCCCTAATTGGTCTGCCAGATGTAGCCTTTTGTTGCTAGGAGATGGGTGGAACCAACTCTTGATTGATTGTCAGTTTGATGTAGGACTAAGTCTGCCCATTCTAACGAAACTCCTAATTGCTATCGTTGTTGTCCTATCAGGCTGTGTTGAGCCCTCAATGCATTAATTACAGCATTAAATTCTCTGTTGCCCCCTTTTGGAGGGAGGAAATCTCTTGGGGCACTCCTGATGATCAGGGCGGAAGACCTCATGCCCTTAGGGGTTGGTAAGGTGATGTGTATAAGAGAAAAAGGAAATCAGGGGTTATCAGAAGTCCCCCCACCTACGTCGATTGAAATTCTTTTAGGATTTCAAGGAGCGTTACATTGTTGCCTTTTCTACAAAAGCTTATAGGATTCGGCCTATCGACATGGAACAGCTGGACCTGCTATTAATGACAGTTGATGAGTTCCAAGGCATGACGGCGTGCGTTAGGGCATGTAATGATGGTGGGATAGTGGACCTTACGGATTGTGACACATGTGATCTGAATTTTGAATTTTGAAAATGAGGGCTGTCATTCGTATATAAATAGGGGCAAAACCCTAATTGAAAGCCTTTATCGCCTTCTTTCTTTTTCCCTTTTTGTAGGTTCCATGCCCAATAGCACTCTTCGTTACCTTCTTTCGCACTCCCAGTCACTTAAAATGTACATTCACTCCCTACAGTTCTTGCAAAGGTGAATCCCTCACAGTGGTAAGAAGTAAGCTTGCAAGAGGCGATTTGTGAAAGCCTCTGGATTTTGGGCGCTGATAGGTTGTACAAAGTACATCTATTTAGCATAAATATTAGTGCATTTTAGGCATAAATAAGGGATTTAATGGTTTTCTTGTGTAGAAATGTTCATTTATGCAGGGTGTTGACATGGATACAATATACAAAGGCTAAGGA